>CAJPEX010001352.1:0-45511 GCA_905338405.1 Notodromas monacha | reverse complement strand
AGTGCTGGGGCATTGGAGGGTGACCAACAAGATGTTGCCTCAATGTTCAAGGGCCAATGAAATGCCAACGCCTTGACAATGTAATTTGAAATGCCAGAATTATTTCCTGGGATAGATGTCCACGGGGCATAAATCCAGCAGGGCGCCAGCATTCCCCGATAAAAATCGCACCAACAAGCGTCATCAGCAGCTTCATAGACATACACAAAATAAAGAAGGGGGTGCATGTACCATATACAGGCAAGGAATATTTTTACAAAAATTTCAGAAGTTAAGGTGCGCATCACACTTGTCTGTAATGCAACATTTTTGACAGCATAACTTTCATATAATTATAGATAAATGATAACAATCGAAAATAATTGAATTCATGTTCAAACACGAATTTTGGTGGTATCTCTTATTTTTGAAATGCTGTAATTTTAATTCACTGTTGGAAAGAAGTGCGTATAAAAGGAGCTTTTATAACTCACCCTTGCTTGCAGGATTTCCGTTCCAGCCAGCCAACCCGAGGATTTTGTTGTTCAAGTTCCGATCATAACTGGTAACTGGTGTCGATCTATTGAGACAGGCATCACGCTATCAGATAGCACGGCATCTTTCCCGAGCGGCAGAACCGCAATAACGTTCTTGAACATGTTCGCGGTGAAATTGAGGAGATAGGACAAGTTGTAGGCCGCGAACGGAGAACATTCTGCGGGTGGTACATGATGTTTGCCGCGGACACCACGAATTCCTGCTCCTTTCCTTCAACCTCATTTGACTTCAAGTCTCCAAGCACGACGTGAACTTGCGATCCATTGAAATTCGCCAGGTATAGGACCTGTCCACCATGTCAGCGCTCGTTATCACGTATCTAAAATACCCGGAAATAAGCGTAACTTTCGCAAATCGGAAGCTAAGCCGGAGCTCTATGCAGATCCCAGCGGATACCACGTATCTTCAGCGTGACATAGCGTCAGGTAGGTGTCGCTTCTGTACCGCGTCGATGAGGTTGTCATTACCTACCACCTCATCATACTCAAGTATTCACTGCAGCACTGGGTGCTCCTCATTTTTTTTCCTCTCAAAATTGAAAATAAAGAAGGGGGTGCATGTACTATATACAGGCAAGGAAAATTTTTACAAAAATTTCATAAGTCAAGGTGCGCAACACACTTGGCTTTAATGCGACATTTTTGACAGCATAACTTTCATATAATTATACATAAATGTTCAAACATAAATTTTGGTGGTACAGTATCTCTTATTTTTGAAATGTAGCAATTTTAATTCACTATCGGAAATACAGTAGGAGGTGCGTATTAATCCAATGGGAAAGGATTTAATCAGCAATATCTCGGGGGAAAATTGGAGTGCCTTTTTTTTAGCAGTTTCGTCATGGAAATCTTATTTAATATACAGCTTTACGAAGCGAATTCACGATTAATTGATGTCAAGAGATATTATGGCATTAATTGTTGAATACTGTAACTCACTATACATGATATATGGCGCGGTCACAGCATGATCAATTTTTTTTAGTCCCTCTCCAAGCTTGCATCAGAAACAAAACATGAAAAACCTCCCCAACTCAAAGGCTTTCCCTCGCATCTAAAACATGCGTAACTCGAAATTTCAGCAGTAGGCCTTCTGGTAATAACAGTACGTATTGTATTTTCTTGATAGAGGAAAAAGAAAAGCAATAAATAATGTGACTTGAGGCATTCTGAAAGAGATGGAAGGACATGCTGTGCTTTGCCCTACGGCGAGCAATCGTGACATCACACATAATTCCACATTGACTCCGGAAATTCTAAATTAACTACTGTTTGATGGGAGTTCATCTAAAATTTATAATTATTTATTCCGAACGATTTAATCATTTTTTTTAGCCATTTAGGCACAAACACATCAAAGATGATTGGGTTAAACAGACTCAATCCTACAGAGAGCACATTTCTCAGCTTTTGCAGAGATGAGCAGCTGCAATTTTTTTTTCTGTCAAAAGACCATTTTTCCACGAAAATTCATTTGATAAGGAGAAATAGTAATACAGTACTGATGTACATGACATTTTTATCTTTTTGGTATTTTTCAAACAAATTCCCCAGCCAAATAACCCCAAAGCTGATGAGATAGTGTTTCAATTTGCGTACAATTCTGACAACCTTTTGTTGACTCTTGGTCCAACATTATATGTAATTCTTTTGCAGAATTCTGTCTTATGGTGTATACAATGGGCAGGCAGCATGAGTGAAGGATTCCTGGTTCCAACCACGGCTGAATAAGGACGAGAGAGATTTCACAAGTTCAAAATTTAGATTTCATCAGATTCGAATCTCGTTACTCTGAATTTCAGAGTTCCTGATCCAAGAGGCATCACCGCATCGTCACCACGGCACATTTTTACTACTGATAATTTTTTTTAATGAGAAACTAGGGATGAATTACAGTGACCCAAGAATGTGCCATCAGCAACTGGAATTCCCAACCCATTCACAGAAATGCTTTAGCCACCCGCCGGCACTGGCTAGATCAGGGGTGCAAAAAAACACGGCCTGTGCTAGACCTACAGATCAATTCAACTCTTGAATATTTTTTTTTCAATCAAGGAAAATCCATTGCACATTCCTTTGTGTTTGCCCCAACCTAATCCAAAGTCATCAAAATAAAAATTATATTTTAAAATTCTGACAAATTATGAGGTACCTGGAGCAATTGCTTTGACATGATCACCATGGACATAACATGAAAATGAACTAAGATAATGCAACTAAGCTTTTGCTACCCTGAATTCTAATTTTACCTGTTATTCAAATGTTGAAACTGAAAAAATTATCTGAAGATGTTTTACAGGGCTCTTTTGATTTATGGGTGGTTTCCTTCATTATAAAAAATCAGGTCCCATGGAGTTTGTTGTGATAAGATTTTACTGTACTTCTGAAATTAAGTTGAACTGAAAAATTCGGAAATCCTTGAAATTTTTTTTACATACCTTTCTCCTTTTTAAATTCATTGATTCATACGCACATTTGGTGTACCTTGAAATTCATATCATTTTTTGTTGTTCGTTCGTAAAAATATGTTCAAAATTGTTGAATTCAGAAATTAAAACCCATATGTATAACTAGTAAAATTTTTCCTATTCATATCATCAGCTCATTGTAACTTTTTCATATGGAAGCACATTCAATTTTTAAAAATTAGTTTCAGATGCATGCTGAAGTTCTACAATTTTTGTATTTTTTTCAAGTTGAAAAATACTGAAAATTGACCATGTTAAAAACAAAAAATTTGAACTTCAAAAAAATATTGTTCCTTAGGAACCTGCAGCAACCTCTGCTTCACAATTTTCACAGCCATGTAGATGTAGATAGCATGGTTTCTACAGATGACAGAGCATAGCTTCACATGAATTGACATGTTTTGGACAATGCCATGCCATCTATACACAGCACAGCTTGGCTGTACAAAGTCCTAAATTTTCACAGCTGCATTCTCCTATCAGGAAAATGAGTCAAGGGTGGTTTTCCTGGTGCAGGACATTTCTGGCAAATTTCCCTGGTTCAGGCTAGAAATTTTCTTGTACTTTCTGAAGAACAGCTGTATGTGCACAGCCATACTTTACAGGTGTACTATGGATGGTGTAATGCCTCTTTGGTTCATGAGGCTACCATCAGAGAATCTCCTATAACCAAGAAAATGCACTTTCATCCAGCCAACCATGGATGGTGGGATGGCTACATGTGGTCTCATACCTGCATTTGATACCTGCCCTGTTTAATAAAACCTTACTAAGTAAACATCTACCACTCGAATTTCCATTTATATAGTCACTCCCTAAATTTCCATAACAAAGCAATACAATGGCGGCCTTGAGCAAAATATACACTTTAAGGAACACAAAAGTAACAAAGCCAGAATTGTCCTCACCACTGTACTGTGCATTAGGCAAAAAACTTGACTTGAGGAATGCTCACTCATGCGTAAGTACATCAGCTCCACATCGATGATTGCGAAGCCTGAATCGATTACACTCCATTGATCATATACCAACACAATCCCGTTACAGACGATTGTACCTTACAAAAATATGATAATGTATACATTGCAGGTTAAATACACAAACTTTCTTCAGCATGTTGGTTTTATTCCGGCCAGGAGAGAGACATGATTTCCACTCAACCTTCCATAGGTCTTGCAATCGTAACTTACTATTGACGCAATAATGATATTACGAAGGAATTATATACAGCAGTTCCAAAATGTATGCAACGAAACTTATAATATCTTCAGAAAAATATGAAACGCTGTTTCGATTACGGCGAGCAATCGTGACATCACACATAATTCCACATTGACTCCGGAAATTCTAAATTAACTACTGTTTGATGGGAGTTCATCTAAAATTTATAATTATTTATTCCGAACGATTTAATCATTTTTTTAGCCATTTAGGCACAAACACATCTAAGATGATTGGGTTAAACAGACTTCATCCCACAGAGAGCACATTACTCAGCTTTTGCAGAGATGAGCAGCTGCAATTTTTTTTCAGTCAAAAGACCATTTTTCCACGAAAATTCATTTGATAGGGGGAAATAGTAATACAGTACTGATGTACATAACATTTTTATCTTTTTGGTATTTTTCAAACAAATTCCCCAGCCAAATAACCCCAAAGCTGATGAGATTGTGTTTCAATTTGCGTACACTTCTGACAACCTTTTGTTGACTCTTGGTCCAACATCATATGTAATTCTTTGCAGAATTCTGTCTTATGGTGTATACAATGGGCAGGCAACATGAGTCAGGGATTCCTCGTTCCAACCACGGCTAAATAAGGACAAGAGAGATTTCACAAGTACTAAATTTAGATTTCATCAGATTAGAATCTCGTTACTCTGAATTTCAGAGTTCCTGATCCAAGAGACATCACTGCATCGTCACCACGAAACATTTTTACTACTGATAATTTTTTTCAATGAGTAACTAGGGATGAATTACAGTGACCCAAGAATGTGCCATCAGCAATTGGAATTCCCAACCCATTCACAGAAATGCTTTAGCCACCCGCCGGCACTGGCTAGATCAGGGGTGCAAAAAAATACGGCCTGTGCTAGACCTACAGATCAATTCAACTCTCGAATATTTTTTTTTCAATCAAGGAAAATCCATTGCACATTCCTTTGTGATTGCCCCAACCTAATCCAAAGTCATCAAAATAAAAATTATATTTTAAAATTCTGACAAATTATGAGGTACCTGGAGTAATTGCTTTGACATGATCACCCTGAATTCTAATTTTACCTTCTATTCAAATGTTGAAACTGAAAAAATTTTCTGAAGATGTTTTACAGGGCTTTTTTGATTTATGGGTGGTTTCTTCATTATAACAGCTTTTTCATCAGGTCCCTGGGAGCTTGTTGTGACAAGATTTTACTGTACTTCTGAAATTTAGTTGAACTGAAATATTTGGAAATCTTTAAAATTTTCATACATACCTCTCTCCTGTTTAAATTCACTGATTTGTACACACATTTGGTTTACCTTAAAATTTAGATAATTTATGATTTTTGTTTGTGAAAATATGTTCAAAATTGTTGAATTCAGAAATTAAAAACTAACTGTATAAGTAGTAAAATTATTCCTATTTTTATCTTCAGCAGCTCATTGAAACTTTTTCATATGGAAGCACATTCGATTTTTAAAAATTTGTTAGAAAATCAGATGCATGCTGAGGTTCCATGCACAATTTTTTAATTTTTTCAAGCAGAAAATTACTGAAAATTGACTATTGTAAAAACAAAAAATTGGAACTTTGAAAAAAATGTTGTTCCTTGGGAAACCCCAGCAGCCTCTGCTTCACAATTTGTACAGCCATGTAGATGTAGATGGCATGGCTTCTACAGATGGCAGAGCATAGCTTCACATGAATTGGCATGGTTCAGACAGTGCCATGCCATTGGTAGACAGCACAGCTTGGCTGAACGAAGTGCTAAATTTTCATAGCTGCATTCTCCCATCACGAAAATGAGTCAAGGGTAGTTTTCCTGGTGCAGGACATTTCTGGCAAATTTCCCTGGTTCAGGCTAGGAATTTTTCTTGTACTTTCTGAAGAACAGCTGTATCTGCACAGCCATACTTTACAGGTGTACTATGGATGGTGTAATGCCTCTTTGGTTCATGAGGCTACCAGAGAATCTCCTATAACCAAGAAAATGCACTTCCATCCAGCCAACCATGGATGGTGGGATGGCTACATGTGGTCTCATACCTGCATTTGATGCCTGCCCTGTTTAATAAAACCTTGCCAAGTAAACCTCTATCACTCGAATTTCCATTTATATAGTCACTCCCTAAATTTCCATAACAAAGCAATACAATGGCGGCCTTGAGCAAAATATACACTTCAAGGAACACAAAAGTAACAAAGCCAGAATTGTCCTCACCACTGTACTGTGCATTAGGCAAAAAACTTGACTTGCTCACTCATGCGTAAGTACATTGTCTCCACATCAATGATTGCAAAGCCTGAATCGATTGCACTCCATTGATCATGTACAAACACAATCCAGTTATAGACGATTGTACCTTAAGAAAATATGATACTGTATTCATTGCGGGTTAAATACACATACTTTCTTCAGCATGTTGCTTTTATTCCGGCCAGGAGAAAGACTTCACTTCCACCAACCTCCCAGGTCTTGCAATCGTAACTTACTACAGTATTGACGCAATAATGAAATTACGAAGGAATTATATTGTTCCAAAATGTATGCAACGAAACTTATAATACCTTTAGAAAAATATGAAACGCTGTTTCGATTAAAACTAAACATTTCCACGAAAGATTTTTGTCACTCTTCCTAGTCTTCCCGAGATCAGCGAGGTGATTCAACTGTAGGTGATCTTGACATTTCCTCGAAGCAAACCACTTTCATTTGATTTAGATAATTAATTTGATTCAGATCTTGGGAAAAATTTGGTAACGAAATTTCAGATACCGTGGAGAGATTAACACGAGGTTTCGATGAAGTGAAAGTGTTTCCACCAACGATTCGGGCTCCTCTTCCCGAGTTGCTTCAACTTCAGGGAATCTAGAAATTTTGCTCAAGCAAACTAAATTTCATTGAGATACAAATCTACCACTCCCGTGCTGAGTGTGTTTTCTTCTTCTACCCGCAGGGGCGTTTCTTGGGTTTGTCCAAACGCTGTTAACTAGCAGTACCGAGTAAAAACATAACAATTACCAGTAAATGGGCTCATCGTACATTATATTAACCAAGCGAGCGAAGATTCGTACAGAAATTTACACACCTGTCGAGCAAATCACACGGCACATTCTACGGCTGGACACGTCGAACAGCTCATCTCGAGACTCTCAGCTGTCAGCCAGAAGATACGGTCGTACTCGAGAACAATGAAGTAAGGCGTGATGCTTTTCATGGCAACTCTCACACGATTCCAGTTTTGCTTTGCAACGTCGGCTGGTATGTCCTTGTTTGAGGCACTTGAAGCAGAGGTTCAAGTTGATTGCTTTTTGGGTACGCCTTTTCGCAGACTTCTCTAAAAAGTAGAAGCAATCTTCCAACACATGATTGTTCCGTTTACAGTTTAGGCATCGTTTTTCCTCAGCGGCAATAACCTCGGGCTCTGATTCAGTTTCATCCGCGGAACATCCATCGAATTTTCTATTTTCGTCGATTACCACATCGACCGCCTGCCAATCTTGGATAATCTGATGCAAAAACGCGGCGAAAGACTCGAGTTGGGTTTGTTTCACGGGCGTTTCCTTTTCACGGATCGACTGAACCCACTTCAACCGTAAATCAACCGGCAGGTACTTCAATACGCATAAGAACTCGAGTAGAAAATAATCTGAACCCATGTTATTCTCATTCAGAATCCTTGCAATTGAGTCTATCACATTCGAAAAGTTCCTCAACTCAACGCGGTCGTACATCCTGATTTCAGGAGTCCTCGCGAGCTTTTTTTTTATGTCTTGGTATATCAGGCTCAAGAATATGTATCTCTCCTTTTTGGGTATCAGCATCTTCCGGATCAATGGATCCCATGCGACGTGTAGCTCAGCAGGTAATTTGTCTTTGATCAGCGCCATTAGCAAGAATGAGTTCAAATCTGCAGTCATATCATAATGATTCAGGGTCATTGCGATTCCAAGTACTAGGAATTTCAGGTCATCCAACTTTTTTTCATCGAACACCTTGATTGCGGGAAAATCTTCGAGCTTTTTCATCACGTCTCGGATTATTCTGCTCGGTGATGCGTACTCTATCTTCAATATTTCTAACGCATCCTTGTATGCGTCTTTATGTACACCTATGTTTTTGACGAGGTACAATGCTTCTCCCCTCAGATATTTCTTCAACACCATGAATTTCAAGGCCCCACATTTCAAACCCTTCACGATTAATTCTTCGAAGCTGAAAAGGAAGTGGATAAACTTGGTGGTGCCGCCTTCGAAGGGCTTGATGAGTTCAAAACCTGACAAATGTTGCACGTGACACAAAGCTCGTGCCATGGCATCAGATAATTCTTGCGCAGTGTAACTCTTCAAATCCAAAGCACTTAATTCCATCATCACTGAAAATAAAGCAAACGGAACATAAATGTGCATAGAGAGAAACATTGACCCAACAAACTTACTTCTGTCGCCCATATTCGGTGTCGATTCCTGTTACAGTATCTCAATGACTTCCAAAGAGCTGCGGATTTTCCGCAAGAATTCAAACAAACGAAATCTGATCGTTGATTTCTGAAGGGTTCAATGCCGAGTTAAGGGACACAACTGATTTCCTGAAGCTTTCTCAAGCAAAAATAATCGCCAACAAACGATCAGAATCACGAGATGAAACCGAAAAATTAAGAAGCGGAAGTTCCTCACGTTCTCACGACACACCGGGAATTTTCGAACTGCGCACAACCATGCAGACGAAGCTCTCAATACCAGGTTACGCAGGTGTGAGTAATTCACACACTAGCAAATGTAGTACCTTGAAGGAAGAACACGATTGTTGTGAACGACCACAATTCGAATAAAAAAGACAAGCAAATGAAAGACTCTCTGAAAATCGATCACTGTTATTCATACGCCGGACAGACACTTCAAAGCTTCAAGCAGCAGAATTCGCGGATTAAAAACTCTTCTCCACATCATTAGGTTCGAAAGCACAATATGAATGTCCAGAAATATGCATGGGTAACTGAGCTCATCAAAATCCTTATAATGAGACTGCAAGTTCTGAAAACTCCTGAAATTGCAGAATTTTACTTCTAAGCCATTATACGGCATTTTTACCATTCTCTTCACATGTAACAGCACCTTATTCCTCGCGCAATCTGAACCAGAACTTCCATTCTTTCACACATGTTCAGTACAGTCGTCGAGTCGCGGAAAAAACTGACGTAGTTCAGAAATTCTCTCGTGAATACGTGACTGAAATCAATATTGAATAATCGAACCTTTCTCAGCCTATTGGTCTTCGTGATAAACAGCAATTCCGAAATTGGACAAGACGGCAATTTGCGGACAGGGCGTGAAGCACAGGCGCTTGCGCAGAGGCTTTCAAAATCCATCACTTCGGTGAGCGCACATTGATCATGTAAAATGACCTTGAAAACCCGTAACATCAGGGTACCGGTATGCAGAATTTTATTATAGGAATGTCTGATCAATTTCCACTCATTAACGAACCTTATTCGGTTCCTCATCACGAAGAAAATTCATAGATCACGAACTTTTTTGAATCGGAACCGGGCTGCCACAAGTGAGACATCTAAACTGCATGCATCGTCAACAGGATTTGAAGTACTGTACTTTACGCACAGTAATGAATTCCGCAGCAATTGGAAAGCCTGCTTGTCAGTAAAACTTCCGTGCGTGTTCTGTAAAATTCGGCTGACGAAACTTCTAAATTCAGTTCAAAATTCGTATAGAACGAGTATACACCCCAACTTCATAAGGCGGGAATTGAGTTTATTTTCACACGTTCTGCGCCCGGCTGTCTCATCGCCCCGCTGATCCAGGAATGTCTGGGTTTTCTCCCTAGGTTGTTGCCACTTTTTCCAGGCCAGTTGTCCTTGGACGACTCATTTTTCGCAGAACAAGTAGCTTCGCCATCAACAGCAATTGATGAATTGCTGTTGAGGGGTACCGAAGATCAACCAGGAGAAAGCGACACAAGACGTTTAAGCTGGCTTAAGCTGTCCGGGAATGTTGACCACCCTTTTTTTTAACAATGGGGGCCAACTACCGGCAGAGTTACCAAACTTCTACTTCCCGGCTTAATTCATCAGAAGGAACTCTACTCTTGCTTCTGATGTATTTATTACAGAATATCACAGAAGGGAACATTGCTTTTAATTAAGGAAAAGGAGGATGCAAAAATTTTAACCAGCGAAGTTCATGCTGTCTGGAAAAGTCTTCACATTTTAGCAAAGTTCATGAGGCTTAAGCAATTGATACTGAGAGCTCAGGAGGAAAATACACATGTTGTAAAGTGAACACAGTATTGTATATGGAAGTGTGGAAAATACCCTCTTGTTGTAAAAAATAAAAACTGGGACCACCCAATAGAATTGCTTTGAACAAGTGGAGGGATAGGGAATTACAAATTTTCAGGTACAGATTGTTTCACATGTTTAAGAGCACCCAGAAAGCCTCCCAGGGAAAGCTTCAAAAATTCCCCAGATTTTTGAGGCACCTGGAGCGCCATTTTTTACTGAAATATTGTTGGCAAGACTGGCGGTAGACCCCAACCTCAGAAGGGCGCCAGAGAGGATTTTGGATGCCCTTCTTGCCTCGTTTTCAACCTGCGTGGTTTACCGGGTACCGTTACCCCGGTCGTTCCACGAATTTCACCCCCTCACAGGATAGTTATGGGACAAATGGAAAATAAAATACTGTAAGTCACATTTTGCAACTGCACCATTCCAGCATATGTTCTTCATTCATCCCCTGGTAGGGTTTCACAACACAGACCATGCACTTGCCCTATCTCTAGTGCACCCAAGACACACATTTCTGCCAAAATAAATACATTTCCTTTTTCTCATAAATTTCAAATTTGCAACTGTTATGGGACCAGAACCTGGTCAGTTTTAAAACAGATGCATTTCGAACGTTTAGATTGCAGGCTTCTTTTTGAAGATTTTTTTCCTCCATCTATGTCAAGCCTTCCCAGTGGATAATCCGCCATTTTACAGCAACCTGTAAAGACACAGGCATAAATTACCCACATTCCATGGCTGGTTGGATACTGGTGTTTTTTTTTAATATGGTGATTTTTGATCAGCAGTTTACCATCCTGGCATAAATCACCACTAACCCACCCGTATTGAATGGCTGTTTTTGAGGAAGCTGAAATCCTCAGAATGTGCTGGGGAACAATTTCCAGGACTGGCACAGGATGAGGGATTGCAGGGCATGAACAAACAGAGCAGAGTGGTGCATTTGAACAGCGCACATCAGGTAAATATTGCCATATATAGGATGGCACACACTGTATTCACAGCACATGCCCTATATAGAATGGCGCACACTGCATTATACTGTACAGTGCATGTCACTTTAACTTTTTGGCATGAAAAAAGCAGTTTTTCATGCTGTCAATTGTGCACATTTTGCACAAAGCAAAAACTTGTACAACAACTGTACAATCGATTTTTCACAGGTGCAAAAACTTTGGACAGGCTTTCATAACAAAGAAATGGTGCAGTATATACAGAGAAATGGCACAGCTCTGTATATACAGCACTTTTTTCTGCATATACTGCACCATGTGTCTGTGCTGCTCCATATATACTGCACCGTTTCTCTGTGCTGCTCTGTATATATGCTGTGCCATTTCTCTGTGCTGCTCTGTATATATGCTGCACCATTTCTCTCTCTGCGCTGCTCTGCATATAAGCTGGGCCATTTCTCTGCGCTGCTCTGTATATATGCAGCACCATTTCTCTGCACTGCTCTGTCTATATGCTGCACCATTTCTCTGCATATACAGAGCAGTAACACAGAGAAATGGGGCAGTATATCTACAGGGCAGCACAGGGAAATGGTGCATCATATACACAGAGCAGTGCAGAGATAAATGGAGCACCATATTTCAGAGCAGATCAGAGAAATGACAGAGCGTATATACAGAGCAGCGCAGAGAAATGGTGCAGCATATATATATACAGAGCAGCGCCATTTCTCTGCATATACAGAGCAGCAAAGAGAGAGAAATGGCTCAGCAAAGGTATAAAAAACATTGAAACTAGAAAAAGGGAAAATTTTAAATTGAAATCCCATAGAAAAATTGCAAATAACCAAAATAAAAGAATCAGAAGATTTTATTTCTCATTAAACCTGAAAAAATCACAGCAATCGTGGTTTTTGAATTATTTATAGGTGAACTGAAAATGGAGAATCATTTGAAACATTTACTTCCAATTTTTTTTAATTTTCCAATCCAAAAAATAATTATATTTTCTGACAATCAAAATTCAGGAATCAGCAAAATTTCATGGTGCAAAAAACCTCAAAAACTGATATTAATCATGGTTTTAAAAAGCATTTAGAAATTAATGATTTTGAAATTCTGAATTTTCAATTCAATACAAATTTGGCATTGTGCTTCATCTATCACAGCCTCAACTCTGACAGCTGTCCATCCCTGATGGTGACCTGAAATCTATCAGATTTTCTTTACTCAATTTGCTTTGCATCTAGTGGGTAGACCTCAGTGTCAGTGGGTAAGGTATGGTCTGGGGTTCAGGACTGTGCTTCATTTCTTCATTATCACAGCCTGGCCTCTGGCAGCTGTCCATCCCTGATGGTGACCTGAAGTGTATCAAATTGTGTGCACTTGATTTGGATTTGCATCCCCATCCTGTGGGTAAGACCTCAGTGTCAGTGGGTAAGGCCTGCTCTGGGGTTCAGGACTGTGCTTCATTTGTCAAAATGAAGCACAGAAAAGAACCAAAGAAAATTGTGGGCTAAATCACAGGTACATTTATAGTGGTATAACTCAGTCCAATAATACCAAAGGCTAACTTATTCAGCTATAACCCTTATGTTTGAAAAAAGAAGAAAATTGAAATTTGAAATCCTATAGAAAAATTGAACCTATAACAGTATACAACTGAAAAATTACAATTATTGTATTGTATGAGAGGGACAGTATAATATAGCAGTGCACTATACCCTTAAACATCAGGTTGGCTTTGTAGCCTAGTTGTTTTGGTGGTGTGCTCTGGGTTCATGAAGGGTGGTTTAAATCCCAAAGGGTCTGAAAATTTTCATTCTATTGTCCAGGAAAGGTCTGTGTCTTGTGGAGCACAGAGGGCATGTCCCACAAAACCAATAAAAAAACCGCACAATTATTATAAGTTGTAAACCTGAATGATTGGAATGCGGCAATGGGGAATTCCTTTGGAAGTCCCCGCTTCCGTGAATCTCGCAACAAAACCAATGTCTTTTTTGCGTATCAAATGGTATCACTATGTTCCTTGCGCTCAAGGCATTCGGATGTTTAGAGAGACTTTACCTGTGCTCAAATTCTGTTCTTATGCAAATATTCCTACTTGCGAATTCCCCATTTTGTATTGTCTGTTAAATCAAATTTGAAATACAATTTATTCTTACCTTTAAAGATTCTGCCAAGAATCTTCCTGCCATGTTCCCCGGCAGATTGTTTTTTTTTTCATTCATTTACTTTATCCAAATTCTTTGTGAGCTTGTTGCTCTACAAAAGTGGTAGCAGAGCGTGGTTTTAAAGATCTAATTCAATTCTATCAATAAAATAAAAATAAAAATACCCCAATACTTAAGTTTGAACTAATTCATTTTCTGCAACAAAACAAAGCTAAAAATTGTACAAAAAAATCATAACCTTAAAAATAAAATAATATAAATTTGGGAACTAAAAATAAAACAGCATTGATGAGTGAAAAATTCTCATTGAAAGACCCAACAGCCTCCAATTCTGAAAATCAAATGAAAAATGAAAAAATAATGAATAATGTAATTTAATAAAATATGTTTTTTTCAACAGTAAGGTGCTACATTTTTGATACGCCACCCTGCAAAAAGTGGCATTGGCAACTTATACAGGATGGAATAAAAAATAAATGGCACATACCACTTCAACTCGAATCAAAGTGCCATGGACCATTTATACAGCATATGGACCACTAGACCCTGCAAAAAGTGGCATGACCTTGATGTGGTGCCCCTCCTATTGATTACTAGTATTCTGTCCAGTCATGTTTCTTGTCTGTTGTGCATGATTCACCTATACTGAGGCATGTCCCTGTATTCTCTGTAGATTTCCTTGGAGAGATAGTAGAATGATGCATTTTCTGCTTTTCTCCAGAAAGTCTGCGCTTTGTTGGCTTAGCAAGATTTGTATCTCCCACTTGCCCACCCACCCCCCTCCCAGAATTACCTGGTCAACTCCTGTTGACATTA
Source organism: Notodromas monacha (assembly GCA_905338405.1). NCBI lineage: Eukaryota > Metazoa > Arthropoda > Ostracoda > Podocopida > Cyprididae > Notodromas > Notodromas monacha. The sequence continues at coordinate 31,053 of CAJPEX010001352.1, read as the reverse complement.
TGTAAGTATAAATACAGCATCAATAAAAGAGGTAATCAATACACAACCAGTTAATTGAACTACAGGTGAACCTTGATAACTCAAACCTCCCTAAGTCAAATTTTTTCAGATCCCTTCTGAATCCCCTTAGAAACAATGCATAAAAACCTCCCTAAGTCAAAGGGTTTTCCCCTCGAACCTCTGTAAGTCAAATTGTCTGTGGCCTGTTGGCCATTATTCTCTTGAAAAAAGAGAGAAAAAAAGCAATAAAAACATAAATTTATGTGTTTTAATGGAAGTGAAAGATTCAATTGGGGTAATGAATCCCTGCCTCCAAGTTCATCAGGCTTTCAACTCATTTGAGAATCCATTTAAGCTTCAGAATATGTAAATTTACATTTTTTCCTAGTTTTCCAGAAAAAAGGGCTTTGTATTGCAGTTCCAATCTTTAAAATTCCTGACCTCCCTAAGTCAAAGTTTTTTGCAGGTCCCTTGAAATTCAACTTAGAGAGGTTTGACTTGTATATTGGTGTTCTCATCTTGAGATTATTTGTCTTATCTGTTATGAAAAATTAATTTTACTCGAATTTTTATGTTTATGGTAACAACCCAGCAAATAATTTGGGAGTTAGATCCTGGGGAGCTGCCAATAGCTAGGTGCACATGTAGGCATTATCAAGTTTTGAGGCAACTCCCTGAGTAAAATCCAACTCACAAAGACAAGGAGCTAGGACTCAAGTAAGTACTAAGCAGCTATTGGTCAGTTGACACTCAACTGAGGAAATCATGGAGATGCGCCCATTTGTCTTTCAAAAATTGTTTTAGGTAGTTGATTTTAGCTGGTGTGTTTGGGAGCTATCACCAAGTGGCTGATAGCTAGCAACTCAGGAGGTGCCATTATTGCAAGCAATTGCATGATGCGCAGCAGCTATCTGAAAGCTGTTGCCAATAAGTGGATAGCTTGCAACTTGGGAGCTGCTGCTAGCTCAATTAATGTGCTTGACGTATATATAATTTAATTTAATGTGTAAATGAATTTAGGTAACTATATTGATTCATGAATTATATGCATAATTCAGGAATAATTGTGATGAATCAATAATTATAAACAATTGCGAGGATTTTTCTCAGTGATTTTTCTCTCTCATTGAAAGCCATCATGAGCAACCAGAAAAGACCAGCAGCAGGGGCTTCCAATGATTTTCTTCTTTCATCCAAGCCTCAGAGGAGGCTCTCCATCAGGAAAGAAGAAAATCATTGGGAGCCTTCACTGTTGCTTTTTTTAGTCTCCCTGATTTTGTTCTTCCATCTGGAGCCTCCACTGAGGCACCGAGAATGAAAGAAGGAACTCATTGGTGCCTCAGAAGAAACTCCTCCAACGAAAGAAACTCATTGGCACCTCAGAAGAGCCTCCTCTGAGGTGCCAATGCTTAAGGAAACTCATTGGTGCCTCAGAGTAGCCTCATCTGAGGCTCCAATGCTGGACAAAGAAACTCATCAGAACCTCATCTGAGGCACTGATGATGAGAGAAGAAACTCATTGGCGCCTCAGAGGAGTTTCCTCCGCGGCCTGTTGAGAGCCTACTCTGAGACATGATCAGGAGCCTCCTCTTAGGCACGAATGATGGAAGAAGAAAATCATTGGTGACTCAGAGAAGGCTCCAGATGAGAGAAAGAAAATCATGGGGAGCCTCTGCTGTCATGCGATTGCTGTAGGCACCTCATGAAAGAAAAATATCAGGATGGAATTGGTCTTTTCAAAAATGTGCATGAGAAGTGGAAGAAAGTCAGTTCATATTTGATAAAGTCCCGTTAAAACAGGACATATTTTTCTCTAGCTGTAAAGACAAATGGGAAATTCTTCACACTTCAGTCCTCATTTTTTCAGGAAGACTTGGATGAATAGACAAAAGATATATCTGGGACAACACAATGCCTAACATCATGTGCAGTGCTTGGTAGCAAACCTGGTTAGATGCTGAGCATCAATGCAAGAGTCCACTGGTTCAAATCCCCCATCCTCCCATCTGAAAAACTTGAACAAGCACCTCAATATATACAAGTTACAAACACACACAATTACACAAATACTGATGTGAAGCATAATAATAATAAATGGTTACAGACAAAAATACAGAACAAATATGAAAAATATAGTTTTAGTTGTATGCATCTAAAATCTCTGGTACTTTCCTGTTATCTCAGTAACCATTTTTCTTTGTCTCGTGAATTCATTTGTGCAACAAAAAATTAGTGATCACATGAGTTGAAGAGAAAAGGAACTACATCACTACCATCCAGACAAATCACCTATCTTCCTCTAACCATCTCCCAAAATCAGTTTCTGCTTTCTTTGGGTTTCTGCTGAAACTGATTTTGGGAGGTGGTTAGGTAAAGTTAGGTTAGGTCAGGTTATGTTAATTGAAAGATATTTGTAACTAACAAAACCTGACCTAACCAAACTTCTCCTACCTGCCTCCCAAAATCAGTTTCAGCAGAATTCCAAAAAATGAAATTCACAGTTTCTGGGAGGTGCAAGGAAAGTAGGTACTGAGATAAATGGAAAGTACTAAATCTTTTACACAATTTAAGCATCAAAAAGTTGGATTGGGACATTTTTCAATTTATTTATCAGTTGGAAGCTAGCTAATCCAACTCATCACATAGGTAGCTAGCAGACTAGTTGAGTCTAGCTACCAAAAGACTGGTGCATGGAAGTAAGCTGTGCAGGAGCTGGTGTCAGCTGGGTAATAGCTCCCACTGGGAGCTGCATTTCTCCACTTTGGCAGTTTGGGCACGCACCCAAGGGCCCTCTAGCTGTCTGTGAGCTGGCAGCTAACTCCCCCACTCCCAAATGATTTGCTGGGATTGTTTTGAGAGTGATTTATGCTGACTGCATATATCACACCTACAAGTAGGACCAGAACAATATATTCAAGAGGCAAACCATGTACTGTACATGGAATGTATTATTAAATTTCTTACTTGCCAGCTTGTTTTGAAAATTAAGAAAGCATTTTTTGATGCAGAAGCATGCATGATGCCCATTTATTTGATCTTTGAAACAGTTTTTATTCCTTCAAAATGGTTTTCTATATTTTTCAAAAAAATTGCACAACTATTCATGTCCCCCTTTGGTTGAAGAATTTCAGGTTTGTGGTACACCCAGTGAAATCTTCTTTACGAGGGAGAATACCAATAGCAGTCTACTATTGTAGACTGCTATTGGTGCCATGAGTACTGTAGCTAAAGCTATCAACTTGATATATGTTCCCCATATTCCACCCTTCTCCATGTTGCTCATCTTGAGGAACTCTTCTGTTTCCTTTTGGTTTTGTGATAGATAGTTGAACTGCTTTTGCAAATTCACCTACCTCATGATCCCAAATGCACTGACCAGAAATACTGATGATGGTCCTCTGTCAGTGTGACTTCAAAGCTTATTGCCCTGAACAGACAATTGCCATCCCCTTTGATTTTATTGATGACAAAGTGGAGTCCCCAGACAAGGTCCCTTCATGTGCCTTTGAATGTTTGGTGATAGTACAGGTGAGTGGAGACTGTAGCGTTTCAGACAATGCCATGCAGTAGTAGTGGGCAGAAAATTCAGGTTATTAGGAGCAAAATTAGATTCTGTTCCATTAATGGAGATTTGATCACTGTTGCTGGTGTTGTCAGTTGATAGAGTTGAGGCAACTGATGATAATGGCTGGTTGCTGCAAACCTGTGTTGAAAGACCAAAAACAGACACTTATTAGATATCATAACTTTTCCCTATGAGCATGAAAAGCCACAAACCTCATATCTTTCATGAATATCACTGTTGCTGGTACCAAGATAAAAACTTGAATTGGTCCTGTCTGTTTCACAGGACAAGAGGTTCCTTTCACTGTTGCATAGGGGTGATCAGTGATACCTGCACTTTTCCTATGCAGAAACAAATTCAAGTTTTACACAAACCTCATGTTTCCTCTTGTGGAAAAGCTTCATATTTTTCCCATTTTGCCTTGCCTTTAGTACAATGCCCTTGACTGTCTGGAGAACATATGCATTTTTGGCAGACTTGGGATTGATGTTCCTACAGACCAGTCTAAGGCTGAGCCTGCCTGCCTCCTTTCCTGGAGGCTCTTTTCAAGTTGTAAACCAGCACTTTCTCCCCAACATTGAAATTTTTCTGCTTGTGGCATGCATCATATTCCTTCTTCTGGCAAAATTGTGCTTGACCAATGTTCTTTGATGCAGCAGCATGGATGGCTGCTTGGGTAGACTTGATGAATTTCAGTTGTTGAAAAAATCCAGTCTCCTCCACATCCATCTGTTCTACTTCCACATCCACCTCAAGATCTCCATCACCTTCAGCATTCTCATGAGCATCAGCCAAGGCTTCCTTCCATACATCATTTCAAAGGGTGAATACCCAGTGGAATTGTGCTTTGATGAACAGAAGGCAAACAGAACTCCTACAAGGGCTCTTGGCCACTCAGTTGCTTCTACTTGGAGCACTTTCAAGAGACTTTTTTTGAAGTGTCCTGTTCCCTCTCTCCATCACAAGCCCATTTGCATGTGGATGGTAGGCACATGTTATTCTTTGTCTTATGTCTGTTAGGTCATGTAGTGTATCACTGACCTTATTGCAAAATTCTCTCCTCAGATCATTATTCTGGATTTTGTGGCATCCATGTTTGCAGAGCAGGAAGTGTAAGAACTTTAAAACTTCATTGGCACCTTTGCTCTTTAATCACTGACTCCATCCACTTGGAGAAGCAGTCTACCCCAGCTACTATTGCCACAAAGCCATCTTTGGTTGTAGGTAAAGTGCAAAGGTCCACCCCAACTTGTTTCCATACTTCAGCACTGATGGGGATGGAATGCAAGCTTGGGTCTGCCTTGTCAAACTTTGTATTTCCACATTGGCAAACTGTATACATCCTCACAAAATCATGGACCTGTCATTGAAAAAAACCCACATTTGATTGACCATAATACAAAAATCTTACGCTTTCAGAAACTTGTCTCACCAGTTGGTTTATGGCCAGGCCAACAATATGTGTCCAAGATTTTTGACAACATTTTGTCTCGCACAATGTGACATCCTAGTGCCATGGCTTCTATGCTTTTTCTAGCTCCCTGGTGCAATGCCTTCAATATTTCCAGTGGCATTTTTGTTGACTGGATAACTTTGAGGTGTGCTGGTCCCAATTCATCATTGGGTTTCTTCTTGTAATTTTCAGAGTATCTGACATGCAGGGTGCCATCCACCATTGCAAACCTTGGTGACATTTTTTAAAGATTAGTTTTCTTTCCATGTTCTCCTTGGCACTTCATTGGGTACTTCTTTGTAAGGAGGTAAGGTTTAATCTCATCATAGTTTGCGTCTTGTGATGCAAATGCATCATCCTCAGACATGCTGATCACTTGAAAAATGTCTCAAGGATTTCCACAAAAACTGTTTATATCACCCTTTTTTCCACCTATGAAAAAAGTATGCAATTTTGATCAAGCATTTGTTACTTCTCCAAATACTGAAAATAATTCAAAATACAATGCCTTGAAAATTCTGAATCAGAAATTCTGATTTTCAAAAATGCTGACTGGTGTCAGACTTTCACAAACCCTGCAGTAAACAAATGTTTAAAAGTGGCTGAATTTTGAATTGTAAGCTAATGTAACTTTGAATATTATTATGGATAATATGGTTATTCTGATCTTATAGAAAAATGAGTAGTCAATTTTGGAATTGCAACCACTTCCAATGCTTGAATCAGAATTTCCTAGTTGTCATTATCACAAATGCTCAAAAACAAGTAAAAAATTCTGATATTCAAAGACACTGGCTGTTGTCAGACTTCCACAAAGTCTAGAGTCTCTATTGGAGATTATTCCAATACGGAAGATAGTGATGTCTCGAGTTTATAATTAAAGAAGTAAATCATGACAATCAGCTGGGGAACACAGCAGGGAGATTCCTGATGGAATCTCCAGAAGGGGATGAACACACTATTTTCCACAAATAGGAATCAAGTTCAACCAGAAGAATAAAGAGGAAGCAATTTCAATAAAAATCCAAGAAAATTGGGAATTAAGACACAAATCATACAAATCACAGAGGGTAAACTTTGAATGCAACCAAATGCTTTCAAATAAGAAAACATATTGGTCTATCCTTTTTGATAACAACAATGAATTTCAGAAATTCTGTTCATCCCCTTCTGGAGATTCCATGGTTGGAGATTTCAAGGTTTGCAATGGTGGATGGCACCCTGCATGTCAGATACTCTAAAAATTACAAGAAGAAACCCAAGGATGAATTTGGACCAGCATACCTCGAAGTTATCCAGTCAATAAAAATGCCACTGGAAATCTTGAAAGCATTGCATCAGGAAGCTGGAAAAAGCATAGAAGCCATGGCACTAGGAGGTCACATTGTGCGAGACAAAATGTTGGCAAAAATCTTGGACACATATTGTTGGCCTGGCCAAAAACCAACTGGTGAGACAAGTTTCTGAAAGCGTAAGATTTTTATATTATGGTCGATCAAATGTGGGTTTTTTTCAATGACAGGTCCATGATTTTGTGAGGATGTGTACAGCTTGCCAATGTGGAAATACAAAGTTTGACAAGGCAGACCCAAGCTTGCATTCCATCCCCATCAGTGCTGAAGTATGGAAACAAGTTGGGGTGGACCTTTGCACTTTACCTACAACCAAAGATGGCTTTGTGGAAATAGTAGCTGGGGTAGACTGCTTCTCCAAGTGGATGGAGTCAGTGATTAAAGAGCAAAGGTGCCAATGAAGTTTCAAAGTTCTTACACTTCCTGCTCTGCAAACATGGATGCCACAAAATCCAGAATAATGATCTGAGGAGAGAATTTTGCAATAAGGTCAGTGATGCACTACATGACTTAACAGGCATAAGACAAAGAATAACATGTGCCTACCATCCACATGCAAATGGGCTTGTGATGGAGAGAGGGAACAGGACACTTCAAAAAAAGTCTCTTGAAAGTGCTCCAAGTAGAAGCAACTGAGTGGCCAAGAGCCCTTGTAGGAGTTCTGTTTGCCTTCTGTTCATCAAAGCACAATTCCACTGGGTATTCACCCTTTGAAATGATGTATGGAAGGAAGCCTTGGCTGATGCTCATGAGAATGCTGAAGGTGATGGAGATCTTGAGGTGGATGTGGAAGTAGAACAGATGGATGTGGAGGAGACTGGATTTTTTCAACAACTGAAATTCATCAAGTCTACCCAAGCAGCCATCCATGCTGCTGCATCAAAGAACATTGGTCAAGCACAATTTTGCCAGAAGAAGGAGTATGATGCATGCCACAAGCAGAAAAATTTCAATGTTGGGGAGAAAGTGCTGGTTTACAACTTGAAAAGAGCCTCCAGGAAAGGAGGCAGGCAGGCTCAGCCTTAGACTGGTCTGTAGGAACATCAATCCCAAGTCTGCCAAAAATGCATATGTTCTCCAGACAGTCAAGGGCATTGTACTAAAGGCAAGGCAAAATGGGAAAAATATGAAGCTTTTCCACAAGAGGAAGCATGAGGTTTGTGTAAAACTTGAATTTGTTTCTGCATAGGAAAAGTGCAGGTATCACTGATCACCCCTATGCAACAGTGAAAGGAACCTCTTGTCCTGTGAAACAGACAGGACCAATTCAAGTTTTTATCTTGGTACCAGCAACAGTGATATTCATGAAAGATATGAGGTTTGTGGCTTTTCATGCTCATAGGGAAAAGTTATGATATCTAATAAGTGTCTGTTTTTGGTCTTTCAACACAGGTTTGCAGCAACCAGCCATTATCATCAGTTGCCTCAACTCTATCAACTGACAACATCAGCAACAGTGATCAAATCTCCATTAATGGAACAGAATCTAATTTTGCTCCTAATAACCTGAATTTTCTGCCCACTACTACTGCATGGCATTGTCTGAAACGCTACAGTCTCCACTCACCTGTACTATCACCAAACATTCAAAGGCACATGAAGGGACCTTGTCTGGGGACTCCACTTTGTCATCAATAAAATCAAAGGGGATGGCAATTGTCTGTTCAGGGCAATAAGCTTTGAAGTCACACTGACAGAGGACCATCATCAGTATTTCTGGTCAGTGCATTTGGGATCATGAGGTAGGTGAATTTGCAAAAGCATTTCAACTATCTATCACAAAACCAAAAGGAAACAGAAGAGTTCCTCAAGATGAGCAACATGGAGAAGGGTGGAATATGGGGAACTGATATCAATTGTTCAGCTGGGTGAGGCGTACTCCATCTTCAATATCTCTAACGCATCCTTGGACGCGTCTTTATGTACACTTATGTTTTGGACGAGGTACAATGCCTCTCCCCAAACACTGTTATGAAACTTTCATAAAAATGTGGGGGGGGGGGGGTCTTTTGGTTGGGTACCATACTTGGTGGTGCCGCCATCGAAGGGCTTGATGATTTCAAAATCTGACAAATGTTGCACGTGATACAAAGCTCGTCCCATGGCATGATACGAGTTATTACACTTCTTGCGCAGTGTAACTTGTCAAATTCGAAGCACTCAATTCCGTCATGACTGAGAATTAAGCAAACGGAACACAAATGTACATGGAGATGAACATTGACCCAACAAACTTACTTCTGTCGCCCATACTCGGTGTCAATTCCTGTAGCAGTAACTCAACGAGCTGCGGATTTTCCGCAAGAATTCAAACAAACGAAATCTGATAGTTGATTCCTAATGAGTTCAAAGAGAGTAAACGGACACTTGACTGATTTGCTGCAGCTTTTCCAAGCAAAAATAATCGCCAACGAACGATCAGAATCACCAGATGAAACCAAAAAAATTAAGAAGCGTCAGTTCCTCATGTTCTCACGACACACGGGGTATTTCCGAACTGCGCACAACCATGCAGACGGATCTCTCAATACCAGGTTACACAGGAGTGAGTAATTCACACCCTAGCAAATGTAGTACCTTGAAGGAAGAACACGATGGTTGTGAACGACCACAATTCGAATAAAAAAGACAAGCAAATGAAAGACTCTCTGAAAACCGATCACTGTTCGCCGTACGCCGGACAGACACTTCAAAGCTACAAGCAGCAGAATTTGCGGATTAAAAACTCTTCTCCACATCATCAGGTTAGAGAGCACAATAAGAATGTCCAGAAATACTCGTGGGTAACTGAGCTTATCGAAGTCTTCGATGAGACTTTGTGAAAACTCCTGAAATTGCAGAACTTTAATTCTAAGACGTTATAACAGCATTTTCACCATTCTCTTCACATGCAACAGCACCTCATTTCTCACGGAATCTGAACCAGTACAGTACTTCCATTCCTTCACACCTATTCAGTACAGTCGTTGGGTCGTGGAAAAATTAACGTAGTTCAGAAATTTCAGGGAAAATTCTCTCGTGAATACGCGACGGATATCAATATTGAACAATCGCACCTTCTTCAGCCTGTCGGTCTTCGCAACAAACGCAATTCCGGAATTGGACAAGACGGCAATTCGCGGACAGGGCGTTAAACACAGGAACTGCGCAGAGGCTTTCAAACTCCATCACTTCCGTACGCGCAAATAGATCATATAAAATAACCTTGAAAAACCATAACATCAAGGTACCGGTATGCTGAATTAATTATAGGAATGTCTGATCAATTTCTACACATTATTGAACCTTTTCCGGTTCCTTACCACGAAGGAAGAATCCTAGAAAACGAACTTCTTTCCTCTCAGTGGGACATGGGGCCTCCACGCATCGTCAAGAGGATTCGAAATCTTTTCTCTCCCAGCACTTGGAAAGCCTGCTGATCAGTAAAAACTTCCGTGCGTGGTCGGTAGAAATACGGCTGACGAAACTTGTAAATTCAGTTCAAAATTCTTATGGAACGACCGAACGAGTACACCCTAACTTCACAAGGCGAGAATTGAATTTATTTTCACACGTTCAGTTCTTGCGTGGTTTTCAACCAGCGTGGTTTACCGGGTACCCTTCGCCCGGCTATCTGATCCCCCGCTAATCCGCGACGAATTAGCATTTGCTAAAACGTCTGGGTTTTTCTCCGGGGGTCGTTGCCTATTTTTCCAGGCCTGTTGTCCTTGGACGACTTGTTTTTTGCAGAATTGATAGCTTCGCCGGCAACAGCAATGGGTGAAAACCAGGGTCGTTCCACGTATTTCACCACCTCACAGGATAGTTATGGGTACAAAAGGAGCATGGAATACCCTGAGACATATTTTACAACTGCACCATTCCCGGGTGTATTCCTCACTCATCGCCTGGTGGGGTTGGCTCCATGATAAAATCCCCTGGGAGAAAAAATCCCTTGGCCCCGAAATCCCCTGAGGCCAACAATCCGGTAGGTCTAAAATCTCGCAGGGTCCAAAAATTCCGTAGGTACGAAATCTCCAAAACTAAAAAATTGTAACATTGTCTCCTTCCACCTGTCGGGTTTTCCATCTACCTGTCTAGAAGGAAGAAAAATCTGGTGAAATTGTCAAAGGGCGGGGGTTTCAATTCCTTCCAAGGGTTTGGGAGGATTAGGAAGTACCTGTCTCATTCTAGAACCTCACCTTCACTTCCTCATCTTTCTCAAGAGAAAAAAGCGGAAGCCTGAGAAAGATGTTGCCTTCATCCCTTCATTGTTTCTGATACAAACTTTGTACTTTTACAATGATTTTCACAGCTCAACTTTGCCTTCTGAAGTGATAAACTTTCATCATATAGGGTGGAAATTTTTCAGTTGAAAACTTGGTAAATTTTTACAAATATTTTAAAGAATCCCTTCATCATATACTGTACAGTATGAAATATCACCATCAAACTGCATTTAGATGACTTATTTGATAATTTAAGAATTGTTTACGTACCATTGCCTTTTGTAGTTATCAAAGGAGGTATTCCAAATATGAAAATTTACGTTTCGTGATTTACATAACTACGGGATTTTTGACCTAGCGAGAATTTTAAGCCAACTGTATTTTTGGCCACAGGAGATTTTGGGCCCCGGGATTTTTTCTCCCATGGGATTTCCTCGTGCACCCAAAGCGGCTACCAAGTTGGAAACCTCCCACAAATTTGGACATTCCTCAGCGAATCCACAGTGCCATCATCACTCCACACACTGAAAACACACAAGCAGGTTTTGCAGGCAAACACAGCGATACCCTCATCCATGCGCACTTCACAGAAACATGACGGCCTGATCCGCTCGAGGGGCTAGAATTCGACAAGACGACGATCGAGCGCAGAAATGGGTCTTGCGTGGTTTCTAGTTCTACTGATGCATTTTCTCCCGTCAAGAATTCGTTCACAGATTGACAAGCGACACTGTTAGAAATGCGTCCCACAAAAGAACTACTGTTATCAGTTTACCGTGCAAGCGACAACTCAAAATACGTGTACAGTACTTTAAAATGTGCCGGACAGAGGTGGCCGATTTCTGGAACAGTATTTCAGTACTGTATGATCATCACGCCGAACGTTCGAATGAAATCTTTGAATCAATCTCACGCTTTATCGAATTTCGTCTAGAGACGCGCGTTGAACTGGATCCAATTTTTAAAAAAAATCACTTTGAGAGTGGTATAGATGGAGAAGAACAGAATTCACTTCCACGAAAATTCGGTTCTCACCACCTCCAACAGTATCTATCACTGGAACACAAGTCAGACCTTTGAAGTCAGAAAAAAACGTTGCTCCAACCCCGGCACTGCCGTAACCCCATGCCGCGCACTCTGCCACCCTTCTCATTGCCCAACCAGGATCACCAAGAACTTCCAGCAGGCCTACTTCGCGGAGGACGATCACTTGAACCCAGGGTTGCTAGACTCGAGGCTTCCCAAAAAGCAGTATTGAGTTCCTTCAAACCCTGCGCGGCCCACAATTTATGGCAACCTTCGCGCGCAAGATGGACGTCGCAGTTTTCCAACCCGGATTTCTCACGACATCTGACGGTTACGCGGAAGTTGAAATGGGTTGAGTGGGAGGGAAGTTCCGCACGACCGCCTGACATCTCTCATCCGTTGCCGTTGATTCAGCTTACATTAATTAACCGAAATTTGAAGTATAGTATGAACTGTTCCCATTCCTGTGCTCAGTAAACTTCCTGAATTCTAGTGTCCGTCCAAGCAGAGGCACAGAAGGTCATTGTCACGCGTAATTACATCCGGATCATCCATAATACAGTATTACCGTGGCTGATGCTTTCCGTTTTCTCTTGATAACTTTCAACTGCTTAATGGGAAGCATTTCAGTTTCTCTGGGTATATTAACGTGAATACGTGATCACACAGATTGCTGCTGAGAAGAAGTTCCTGCATAGTGATCATGCGTTGCAGAAAAACTTTCTCTACAATTGGCCTTGACTGCATTCGTGAATTGGTCACGCGCACCCTCTTCCGAAAAAAGGCCAAGGGAAGAATGAACCACGTTTGAGGAGTTCACCAAAAATTTGTTTTGTCTATGCGTCGATTACTAGCACTAACAGGGTTCAAATCTTTCTTCATAATTCTCTGCTCTGGTCGAAGTTCGAGTGTTTGATCCGTTCCATGCAGCGCAATCGGTGAGCATTTCTTTGCAAAATTTGTGAGCCTCGCGTCTATAGTACACTGATTTTTATGCTATCTTCTGCGGAAAGTCGCTCAAAAATTAAAAGAAATCATCTGATGGTGGCTATTGCATTCGAGTCAGGAATCCTCAATTTTAAGATCAGGTTAATCAACGTGCAAAGTGAATTGATGGGAACAGCACGCCGCAATTGATATTTCGAAACAAAATGATTTTCGCGAATGGAATTTTTTCTCAAGTTACATCAGTCCACGCAAACATGAATTTTATTGAAGCTGTTTCCTCCTGCGGAGCATTTTATTGGGGATGTCAAGAAACGACAGGAAATCATTTAAATTTCTGGAGGCAATTCTTAGAAACAACTTCGCCTTTGTAAGAAAAAATAAAGTGGGTTCCAGCCCCCAGCAGGTGACCTTTTTTCTAAAGCCATAAGCATGGCGCCAACTGACAGATTCAGCTGTGTTCCCTGTTCCTAGGTTTGCCACGTGTCCGGTCTCTCAATTCCTTGAAGATGTGTGCCCCTGTTTCCTTGTTAAAGGCAGGATTTTTTTGAACATCATGAACTGACGCTTTGGTTCAGAAGAATAACATTTAAAATTTTCGGAATGAACGTTTTCCTTAGGGGTAGACTCACCTGCATTTTTGTCCCCATATAAATAGATTACGTCAAAATCGCACAAAATATTGGATAACGTCAAAGCAACAGTCACTTACTGTCCCTCCGTAGTGGAACCTTGAAAGTTTCCAAATCAGCGTTTTCTGCTGAATTAATCAGGAAGACTAAGTTATTCCGTAGATAAGCAGGGAACATGATCAAAATTTGTTGTCAGCGTGATAATTCATGAGCAAAAATGTCTCATAGGATCTCTTTTGCTTGTTTAACTAGGGGACTTAGGAAGAAGGGGCGTCACATGAATTTGCATCAGCAAGCGGAACATTTTTTGCAGTTGAATAAATACCCATATTTACTCCAGTAACATGCGCACCTTTTTTCTGGAAATTGAGACAGAAAAATGGGGTGCACATGGTTCTTAGGGAAACATTTCAGAGAAAAATTCCTAAAACCAGTGCCCCTCACAACCAAGTAAAAAAATTGAAGAGGAAAAGTGTGGCTGCAAGTCTCTTCCTGCATGGGGAATAATGGCTCAATTTGTTTCATCCCTTAGAGATGCAACAGCAAGTAAGGAAGGGGGTAATTCTCATCTAATTGAGGAAGCTGTCCTTTATTGCAAATGAATTTTAACTGCTTCTGTAGATGGAAAAAGACAAAAATACAAAATATTGATGAGCAAAAATGAATTTAATCATAAAATATTTTCACATTTCAACTTGATTTCACATTTTTTTTATTTTCAGCAACAAGGAAAATTGGGGTGCGCCTCTTACACAGGGATAGGTTTTTGAACTACTGTAATTTCTGGTGGAAAAATGGGGGTGTGCGCCATACTCCATGGCTCTTGGTACTCCAGTAAATACCCTAATAGCAATCTCAGAAGTTTCTGTAGCTGCTAGGGAAGGTACTCTACGCCACTGCAGGCAACATCACGTACATTCTGAAAAGTTCGGTGCACACCATTGTCGGCGGATATTTTCAAGAAGACAACAGAATCAAGAGTATAATATGGAAAAACAAAATGACGAATAGTGACAACCGGGCAAAGAAGGTGTGAGAAACAAATTCAGAATCCCCTTCCTGTAGCTAGGGCCGTATATTGTACTTCTTCCATACGAATTTGGAACTTAGTACTTCACAATTTTCGTCCGTCGAAGTTTCACAGCAACAACAAAACGAGATTTGTACTGATCTGATCTTCACACATGGGCTTATCCACAAAGATCCACATGCCTGACGCATTCTGCAGATCTGAGCATCCTACATATAAGTACAGTACATGAGGAGCACTTCTTTTGGGGCTTTTACTGCAAAGGTGCATCAATTGCGTGTGAGATCTTTCATACAGGGACATTCGCAAAATTATATTTTTGCAGTCTGGACAGCTGTCAATCAAGAATGATCAAACAAACAGGAGCAGCTAGTATCCGAACCGTGAATCTAGCAGTCAAATGCATTTCCTGTTCTTAAAATAATTTTTCAATACATACTGTAGTATATGTCAACATCCAATGTATGTAATTTTACATTGCTGTACATTCTGCACAGAAAACATGAAAACAATTTTGGGACTTCATCCAAAATGCCTAGTTTAGCTGTTCTGTGGTTTTATTCAAAATTAAAAATACTGCATATATGCCACACTACGAATCAAGAGAAGCGCAGGTCTGCAATTCTTTTTACAAGATCAACCAGGACAGCATTGTTCAAACAACGTGATTAATATTGCATTTACAAAAAAATCCCAGATAGATTAGCACCATCCATGTGGGCCAAATTCTCACCTCAGGCGTAAAAAATCCATGTGGTACTACAGTAAATATGGTATACATATATCAACCCATATGATTCAAAGTGATCAACACATGTCCATCTATACACCACAAAAACGACAAAGAAAACTTGGGAATGAAAACGTATGCTGATGCTGTTGTACCAGGATACTGTTTATGTAAAGTTAAGTACAAACTATTTTTGTTACACTTTAGAGACTTTGAATGTACAGCAATTCAAAATTACATACAGTACAGTACTTATAACATTCCAAATTTTAGCACTTGATATATGTACTGTATATACACGCCTTACATGTAGTCATACATAGCAATAGTCATAAATACATTAAAATATGCTTACAATACAGTTTTCAGCATAAATCAGTGTTCTCGAGTGTCTGGAATTTTATTACAGGAATGTCTGATCAATTTCAACACATTACGAGCCCTCATTTGGTTCCGTACCACAAAGAGAAAATCCCATAACACAAACTTTTTTGTATTGGAACTGGGCTGCCACAAGTCCAAACTTCACGCATCATCAACAGGATTCAAAGTACAGTACTTCATGCACAGTAATGCATTTCACAGCACCCAGTGAGAACAAAAATCTCCAAAAAATGTCCGGAACTCATCCCAATGGGTTCTACCGACATTTTTTGGAGAACTTTTCCAAAAAACTGTGCTTTGGCAGACACATTTTGGAGAACTTGTCTGCCAAAGTACAATTTTTTTCTCTGGCGGACAAGTTTGTAGAACTTGTCCACCAGAGTACAGTTCTCTTGCGGACATGTTCTCCAAAATTGTCCGCAAATTTAGGAGAACTGGTGGATAAGTTCTCCAAACTTGTCTGCAGTTTATCCAAAATTGGTGGACAAGTTTGGGGAACATGTGGATTTAGCTTGTGACTTGTCTCCACAAGCTAAATCCACATAAACAAAACAAGAATACGTGAAGGGGTCTGTGGCTGTATGGCTAATGGGCCAGACACTCATGCAGGAGTTCCCTGGTTCAATCCCTGGGAGAAATAAGATATTCTTTAAATAGATCACTTGATAGATATATATAGGGTACATTATATACGGGTGTAAATAGCATGCTAGATATATAAATCTCTAAATTAAGATTGTTAAGTTGATAGTAGGAATAATATACTTCACCATTAATTAGATGCAAATGAATTCAGCTTGTATAAAATGTTATTGGTAGAGACAGAGAAGCTGACACTATGAATATCAGGCTGGAAAACTTTTATTCCAATATTATGTTGATTTAAAAAATATATATATTTTGGAGGGAACTGGTCCATTTTTGATCCAAAAGTCATCCAGAAGACAACCACTTTTGGATGACTTTTGGATCAGAATTGGACATGTTGTACAATTTTCATCCAAAGCAACTTGTCCATTTTTGGCAAGATTCTGGGATTAGTTGCTTTGGATGAAAATCAGATCCAAAACGGACATTTTCATGCTCACCGGGCACTTGGAAAGCCTGCTGATCAGTAAAACTTCAGTGCTTGTTTGGTAAAAATTCAGCTGCCAAAACGTGTACATTCAGTTCAAAATTTTTATCAAACAAGAACACCCTAACTTCATGAGACAGGAATTGAATTAATTTTCACACGTTATTCCGGGCTGTCTCATTGCCGCACTGATCCACAATGAATTTCCTTTTGCTGAAATGTCCGGCATTTTCTCCCTGGGTGTTTGCCAATTTTTCCAGGCCAGTTCTGTCCTTGTACAACTCATTTTTTGCAGAATTAATCGCTTTGCCATCAACAGCAATTGGTGAACACCCAGGTTGTTCCACAAATTTCACCACTGCCTCACAGGATAGTTATGGGTACAAAAGGAAAATAAAATACCTTAAGTCACATTTTACAACTGTGCCATTCCTGCGTCTACGGGCACCCTCAAAGATCTGCTGGCTCAGGATCTGCTGGCACACCTCCCGGTGCTCGCGCCCCACCCCCCACCAATCAGAAGGCTCCTGAAATAATGTACACACCTGCACCCAGTCTTCCCGGCAAGAAGCTACAGGGAACTGAAGGTATGCTTAACACACATGGCGGCTACCATCAATTCTGCTCACTCTCCCCAGCTAAGAGGTGCCATCTGCTGGGAAATTCTACTTTTCTAGGATCCCTGGATGCAGCCTGATGCTCAACAAGGACAGGAGACGGTATCCCAACAAATCGAGAAGACTCAAGAGTTAGTGTTTGTGACTGTTGGTGTTGTGAAACTGTTCATATGAAATAATTCTACTTCTCATTGGTGGTAGGAATCCAAGGTGGGTCACGCTCGTGTATGAGGTCTTTGGCCTTTTATTGTTGCTCCTTGTTGTTTCTCTGCCCTCCTTGGTAACCCTTGTTTTTGTTTTTCATAGACCCTGATACAATTTGAAGTTACACTTAGTGCCTTTCTGGGATTCACCTGAATCTGAAATGCTCAAAGTTGGATCTGTGCAGACTCAGTAACCTACAACATTGGCATGAAACTGAAAGCTAAAAACAGAACCAATATCAAAGTCAATCGTGTTCATCTTCCAAGAAGCAGATGGGAATGAATTTCCTTCTGTTAATGTGAATTATAAGTTCTTTCATCATGAAGTTATTGCAAGCTGTGTGAAAGCTAAATGAAGAAACTCATGTCCATGGTATCCTTGTGCAAATGTTGTTGGACTCTGAGTATACAATAGATTCCTGGCAGGGCTCTGACAATGAATACGTACATGGGGACATAGTCCTGTAATAAGTTGAAACTCATGAGTTGTTTTCATCAATTGTAACCTCTTCTTCCCAAGGATAGGTCAACAACATTGAGTGCTAAGGGATTCAAGTCTTGCAAAGAAGTGGATACTGGCTTCATTCCGTGCAGTTCTCCTGGTAGCATTGGAGGTAATCAAGGTTGGTATGTTTTATCCCTAATCTCCCGATTTGATTCATGTAATTGCCAAAGAACTCAATCTTCAGATCCAGATTGAGTGAGGAGAAGGAGCAACTCATCATCATCTCATCAAAGGGGAGAAGTTCACATGCCAATTCTGGGAGCAAGAATTAAGTGCATGCAATGATGAAAATTCATTGCAGTACATGTGCGGCTTGTTTTTTTTTCATTGGAATGTTTATGTTAGAGAATGATAGGTCAGAGAAACAACTGTTGAGATGGATTGTCATCTGTTTTTTTTCCTTACAAACATTCAGCCTTTCATTGTAATCCAGTGCTTTATGTTTCCCAACTTCTGAATTTTTCTGTGGTACAAAGTTTATCAAGTCAAGCTCCTTTCCTCAAGAAATGTGAGTATAACTGCAACATCTGTTTCCATTTTCAAATTATGAAAAGTCTCTCCAATTTGATATCCATGTTCATCTTAATTCATAAGTACAACTTGATGCTGGGGGATTAAAATTAGTATGATTCTCTTTGGAATATGTTCTGCTATCCTTAATGTTAATATGTTGAGTGCCTCCAGCTCCTTTCTAAAATCTGTGTAGCACTTTCCTGAGATGTATAAAATTACAGTGAAGGACTGTTGTTGACTTGTGGATGTCATTGCTGCTCTTAAGTGGTGATTATACATCCAAATTTCTTCTTGAATGATGAAGGAAATAACAATTCCAAAAATATTTCAGGCAATTCATATTTATCATTGCAATAAATCTCTTTACTTGTGGATGTCATTGCTCCTCTTAAGTGGTGATTATACATCCAAATTTCTTCTTGAATGATGAAGGAAATAACAATTCCAAAAATATTTCAGGCAATTCATATTTATCATTGCAATAAATCTCTTTCAAATCTTTTTTCCTTCAAACCTCTCTCAAGAAACAAACCAGTAGTCTTCTAGCAATTTGCCAAGATACTGACATGTTAGCAATGGGCACATCAGAAAAGCAATGTCTTCCTTGATGATCTTGTTGTGTAGAGAATAGTCCTCCCAACAACTTTTTCAGAGTGTCAAATGACCACAGCTGGAAAGTGCTATTGCTGGTGATCCACATAGTTTAAGGCATTCACCTGATGAGAATAAAATAAGATTTTTATTCCTCAGTTTCACAAGTTTATTGTGCCTAATAAAAAACAGATCTAAACTAATCACTCAATATTTTCATTTTGTTTTTCATCATGAAAGATCTTTGATGCACTTACCCACTGTAGACTTGCTTGCCAGTAGTGTTCTTTCTAAGGTGCTTTATTTCTGTCTTCTGTTCATTGTTCTCTTCCAGTAGGTGTTGCATTCCTGAAAAGAAAATCCTGATGATTCTGTTGTGATTTTTCATAGATTCCATGTGGATCTCACTTTTTAATCCAGTCTGCTTTAGATGATAAGTGAGTTGCATTGATGTTAAAGGCTCTTTCACTTTTGCATGATCTGTCCAACTGATGTCCCTTTCTATAGGCATCTGAAAAAAAGTAATATTCACAGCCACACTGTTTGAATATGTGCTTGGATTAAACATACCATTTCATTTGCATGATGCAAATTGTCACTTTTGTTTTTCACTGTGTTGAGGAACACCAATAATCCAAACTTGTACGGCAGCTTTTCTTTTCTTGGGTTCATTTCATACTTCTCTTTCACTTGTTGGGATGTCCTTTGGTGACCATGGATGAACCTGAAAAATATGTATACAGCTGGACTTAGGAAATGTTTTTAATTCTTTTTTGGGTAAGAAGGTAATTTTCTTATTCTGACTGCGCAAAGAACTTACTTTTCTGACAATTAAACTTTTTAGCATACAGCAGTACTTGATGAAAGCATTGTTGCAAAGCTGTTCTTGGTAAATGTGTGTGCATTTTCAATTAAAATAATCCCTCACTCATTTGAAGCTGTTGTTTGAGTCTTCCTGCTACATTTCATCTTCTCCTCTGTTCAAATTTTTGTCTCCTTGGCTTTCAGGATCAAATTCTTGATGAGGCCTGGTGGAGAAACAAGAGAAAGCTTTCTCACCAATGAAGTGCTGTCAAAATGTGGCAAACTGATATCCTTACCCAAGCTTTTCCATATTCCAGGGTGAGGTCTGTGTTCTTTGTTCAGCCAAGCATGAAAGCTTTCTGCAACATTGTTTGTATGATGATCAACATTAGCCAATGTTATTTCATGCAATGGACGTTTTTCATTACACAGCCATTTTCTCTGATAAAAAAAGCCGTAGAAGATGACAATATGTAAATCCCTTCAGATGACATTTACCTCAATGTAGGTAAAAAAAATTCTCTAGGTTTGCCCTGATTTCATCTGTGAGTAGCTCTTCTTTGAACAACTGGAAGTAACAGCACCTGATCATCAGAAATCCATCATACATGGTTTCAGGTGGTAGAATTAACAGGGATATACACATCCTGAAGATGTTGTATACTCCTGCTGTCTTTTTCATTTTGTTGAAACCCAAGTTCAGCTTCTGCAGCTTGGTCAGAAGTGCCTGTTCAAATATTTTCAATTCATTTGGAATTCCAACCTGAATTACTCTGCAAAGTGATTGCATACATACCCTTGAGTAGTGAAACCAACAGCCTTGTATTTTGACTGTGGGAAATACATCCACATTGCTTCACGCAAAGATGATTCCCAGTCAGTCATGATTGAGATGTCATGAAGATCCAACTCACTCACCTCCTTGAGTGTTTCCATGACTACCTTGTATGCTGAGATAGTTTTCCTTGTCATGTATGCATACATGAATGGAGACACCTGTTTGCAAAAAAAAATTTGATTTTTCATTAATGAAAAGATTTGGATTCATAACAGTTTATGTTCTTCATGCAGTAAAAAGGAAATTAATCTCACGTCATTGCCCAACCTGATGTGGATGATGAACAATTGTTGAAATGGGTTGGGGGTTACATGATATGTTGCATCCATATGCAACATAATGTTGGGATTTTGAAGTAACCCCTTGAACATTTCTGCAATATAAATTGAGGACACTCCACCATGTTCACTGTCAATGTTCTTAACAAAGAACTTGTGTTGCCTGATGATTTTGGTTCTTGGATCAAGTTCTTCAATGAACTTGAAAGGGAAGTCATCTTTCTGGCACAGGTTGATGAACTCCTCGGCAGTTTTTGGATTGGATGGGCAATTTTCCTTTAGGTCACGTTGAACTTGGTCCTTGAAACTTTTATTCAAGACGCATCTTGGAGTGCTGCAATGAAATGTATTGCAAAATAAAAAAAAGAACTTTATAAACCTTTTAAATGCATATGAGCTAATTTTAAGTTACACAATAATACTTGCCTTTCTGTTACATGGGCGCACACCTCTTGAGATGACAGAAAAGGATTTACTTTAATAAAATATGTAGCCTGAGATTATGCTTGCAGTTTATTCTTTACCACTGCACTGTGTATGGCACACATTTCATTGTGTGTTTTTGTTCCTCTTGCAAGCATTTTTTTAGATGAATTCTTGCTCTTCCTGCACACTGCTTGTTATAGCACCTCACAGAAATGGTAGGACACAACTCAGTGGCATTCTTGTTGCCCTCCCATAGTATTCCTCCTGTTTTGATGTAATAAATGTCTGATCCTTGGTGCAGTGGTAAAGTTTTGAACTCTTTGTCACCCCAGAGATGGGTGTGACTTAAAAAAACTGCACATGATTGCCTGTAGAATCAGTGACTGTTGAACTTGCCATTGAAAAAAAAGGTGAATACCTGGAATAATAAGGGATACATACATGAATACAAAGATGTACTAAGCCCAACAACCATGATCGTTGCAACATAAACTAATCACAACTTTAACCTTGTTGGTGATGTACAAATAAAAAAAATTTGGCACATGCATTTTTTTAATGTCTCACTGATTTTGGCAGTTGATGCCTTCACTAGGTTTCCAGTAAATTGGGAAGATTTGTTTCTAAGAATAAATTGGCATTTGTGATGGTGGTGCTGGGTTTACTTGGCGGAATATTATCAGGGGTCCACTGTACTTCTGACACTACATGCGTTTCATTACTTGAATTTTGAAGATTGAGGTATCATTCAATATATATTGGAGGGTAGATATCCCATGAATGCTGGGCTCCATGATGGAGTTGCATGGAAAAAATCCCTTAAAATTCCGTGAGGCTGATAATCCCACTGTGGTTTACACTTCATAGGCCTTGCCTCTTGCGAGTTTGTAATTTTCAAGTTTTCAGGTTATCAACAAAATGGCTTGGATAGATTATTCCTAAGACTGATTTTGTAAATTGGTATAAATTGTAAAATAGGTGTTTCCAGCTTTCCATGCAGGTTTCAAAAGACAAAAACCTGTTGATAACACAAAATGGAAACAAATGAAATGATGCTTATCAATGATTAACTCTTCAATTTATTAACTGCTGAAAATTCAAAGGCAATTTCCAGACTCTTTCTGAAATTATGCCAATGTCAAGCCCTAACAAATTTATGAATTTAATCATCTTGAGACTTTTTCTGAAATTTTTCCAATGTCAAGCCCTAACAAATGTATGAATTTAATCATAATTCAATGATGTGTAAATAATTTGCTGAATCCAGAATTTCTGAAATTTTGCATCAACAGAGTAAGCTTGCTTCAAGCCAAGCATTTGAGGAGTGCAGCACATCATCGTCATTCCAAAGATGATTTAGGTGTTTTTTGTATCATTTAATGGATAAATTTGTGCACAAAACTTCCAAANAGCTGTATACATATTTTTCAGGTTCATCCATGGTCACCAAAGGACATCCCAACAAGTGAAAGAGAAGTATGAAATGAACCCAAGAAAAGAAAAGCTGCCGTACAAGTTTGGATTATTGGTGTTCCTCAACACAGTGAAAAACAAAAGTGACAATTTGCATCATGCAAATGAAATGGTATGTTTAATCCAAGCACATATTCAAACAGTGTGGCTGTGAATATTACTTTTTTTCAGATGCCTATAGAAAGGGACATCAGTTGGACAGATCATGCAAAAGTGAAAGAGCCTTTAACATCAATGCAACTCACTTATCATCTAAAGCAGACTGGATTAAAAAGTGAGATCCACATGGAATCTATGAAAAATCACAACAGAATCATCAGGATTTTCTTTTCAGGAATGCAACACCTACTGGAAGAGAACAATGAACAGAAGACAGAAATAAAGCACCTTAGAAAGAACACTACTGGCAAGCAAGTCTACAGTGGGTAAGTGCATCAAAGATCTTTCATGATGAAAAACAAAATGAAAATATTGAGTGATTAGTTTAGATCTGTTTTTTATTAGGCACAATAAACTTGTGAAACTGAGGAATAAAAATCTTATTTTATTCTCATCAGGTGAATGCCTTAAACTATGTGGATCACCAGCAATAGCACTTTCCAGCTGTGGTCATTTGACACTCTGAAAAAGTTGTTGGGAGGACTATTCTCTACACAACAAGATCATCAAGGAAGACATTGCTTTTCTGATGTGCCCATTGCTAACATGTCAGTATCTTGGCAAATTGCTAGAAGACTACTGGTTTGTTTCTTGAGAGAGGTTTGAAGGAAAAAAGATTTGAAAGAGATTTATTGCAATGATAAATATGAATTGCCTGAAATATTTTTGGAATTGTTATTTCCTTCATCATTCAAGAAGAAATTTGGATGTATGATCACCACTTAAGAGCAGCAATGACATCCACAAGTGAATTTTTTTACAGGATTGTATGCACATAGATGTTCTATGATCTAACATACATTTTTTGTTGAAACATATTTGTAATGGAATGAGTTTAAATTCAAACACTAAAAGCATTTTTCCAATTTTTGTACAATTTTGAAAAAATATTTCGCCTCTTTCAGTGTATCTCACTCAATTTTGGCGTTTTTTTCTTCAAAATTTGAACAATTGGGATTTAGGAAACATCCATGCGCCTGCAACATTTGAAGAATTTTGAAAATTGAGTCAAAATTGAATAAAATCCAGAATTGCTTGTGCACAGATGTTTTAAAATTTTACAAATTTTATCTGAAAAAGTTGAAAATTGACTAAGCTGAAATTTAAAATAGAAAATCTTTTTCCCAATTTTCATACAACTTAAAAAAATGATTTTGCATTTTTCATTTTAATTCAGTCAATTTTCCACTTTTTCAAAATTAAAAAAGGAAGAAAATGTAGCAAACAGCTTGGTGCTCTTTATAAAGGTTCAAAAAATAAGTTTGATCAAGAATTTAACTTTTTACTAAATTTTAAAGTTAGCAAAATAGGAAACGGAATTTTCACAAAATTCTGTTTTTTTTCAGTTTAGCTCATGATAACTTTTATTTTATTGGTGGAATTTCAATTATTTTCAGGGGTACATGCGCATGGATCGTTTTCTAATCGAAATATTTTTTCCAATGAGCAAAGTTTAAAAGGTGAAATGTAAATATTTAAGATGTAAAAGTATTTTTTTCCCATTTTATCCATTTTTTAAAAACAGTTTTGTGTTTTTGATTGAAACTTGGCCAATTTTGAACATTTTTCAAAATATAAAAAACCTAAATTCAAAAAAAATTGTGAGCCTGCAACACTTTAAGAAATGTAAAAATCCATTCTAAATTTAATTATTTGCAAATTTTGGAAGTTAGCAAAGCCAAAAGGAAAGCATAAACTGGAATTCTAACTTTTCAGTTTAGCTCATTCTAACTTTTTCAATTTGAATTCAATTTCTAAAAGGTTTGCTGGATTAATGCGCACAGATGTTTCATGATTTCACATATATTTTTTATTGAAATGTTTTCATAATTGAAATAGATAAAATTCAAAAAGTAAAATCTTTCTTCTTGTTTTTTTGTGCAGTTTTCAAAAATGGTTTTGTGGTTTTGATTGTAACTCACTCAATTTTCAAGCTTTTATAAAATTTCAAAAACGGAGATTTATAAAACATCTGTGCACTTTCAACATTTGAATAAATTTGAAAATTTACACAAAATTGAATTTTTGACAAATTTTCAAAGGCCTTGAAACAGGAAATGGGACCCTCCTGCAGGTCTCTCTGGGCTCTGTGGGAGGGAGGCAGGGCTCAGTAAGGAAGGGAGAGCCTGAAAATTAAAAAAAGGGCCAGGAAGGCAAGTAATTTTATTATAGCCAATGTTGCTAAAGTTTTTAGCTAATGTTGATTTGGGCTGCTGATGAGTAGCCAATGAGACACTTGGGCTGCCAATGAGCAGCAGAATGGCAGAGTCAACAAATTTGAAGGCTATCAACTTTTAGCTGATGTAATTACTGTTTCTTAAGTGTTCTTTGGGCATGAAATGATGTTCTCTTTTGTGTTTAAGGAGGGATGTTAATCCCTAAATTGTTCTGAGGGAAAACCTCCACCACTGTTTATTTTTTTTTAATTTGTCATGTTTCTTGTTATCAAGGAACTAGCCATCAGCCAGTTGCAGCTAACACCCAAAAATCACCCATGCAACATGCAGTCACCCCCAACAGCAGCAGCTCCCAAAGAACTAGCTATCAGCCAGTTGCAGCTAACAACCAAAAAACTCCCACTCACCCCAATTGAAAACAACTACCTGGAACACTAGTTGAAATATAGATCATCTCCATGATTTCCAGAGTCAAGTGTGGACTATTTGATAACTACTTCATATTTAGCTTGATCCTAACTCCTAAGCTTTGGGAGTTGGGGGTTTTTCAGGGTGTTGCTGAAAACTAGAGAATGACTACATGCTTAACTAGCTGTTGCCAGCACCCCAGCTTCCAACACCCAAATTTTTTGCTGGGTAGTTATCAAAGGAGGTACTCCTGATGAGAAAATTCAAGTTTTGTGATGGTTGGACCTTGGGAGGATTCTATGCCAAGGGGATTTTTGGCCACACCAGATCTGCCGGCCGCGGGATTTTTTCTCCAAGGGGATTTTCTCCTGCACCCAAAGTGGCTACCAGGTTGAAAACCTCCCAGGAATGTAGACATTTCTCAGCTAATCCACAGAGCCAACACAACTCCACACATTGAATACAAACAAACACGTATGACAGGCAAACACAGGGATACCCTTATCCATGCGCACTTCACAAAAACATGATGGCCTGATCAGCTGAAGGGGGTAGAATTGGACAAGACCAGGATGGAGTGCAGAAATGGGTCTCGCGTAGTTTCTACTGATAAATTTTCTCTCGTCAAGAATTCACACAGATTGAAAGCGGCACTGTTGGAAAGGCACCCCACAAGATTTATTCAGTATACTGTGCAAGCGACAATTAACTCAAACTACGTGTACTGTACCGCACTTGAAAATGTGCCGAACCAGAGAGATTTCCGGAACAGTATTTCAGTACTGTAACGTCATCATGCCTCATGTGTAATTAAAATCTTCGAATCACTCTCACGCTCCATGGAATTTTTTGTCAATTGACGCGCGTTGAACTGGATCCAATTTAAAATTTAAAAACAAATAAAGAGGTCCCTCTGAGAGTGATAGATGGTGAAGAAAAGAATTCACTTCCACGAAAATTCGGTTCTCTCCACCTTCAACAGTATCCATCACTGGAACACAAGTCAGGCCTTTGAAGCCAGAAAAAAACGTTACTCCAACCCTGGCACTGCCGTAACCCGATGCCGCACACTCCGCCACCCCTCTCATTGCCCAACCAGGATCGCCAAGAACTTCAAGGCCTACTTCGCCAAGGACGATCACTTGAACCAGGGTTGTTAGACTTGAGACTTCCCAAAATAAAGCATAGAGTTCGTTCAAACCCTACGCGGCCCACAATTTCTGGCAACCTTTGCACGCAAGATGGACGTCGCAGTTCCTCAACCCGGATTTCGCACTACAGCTGACAGTTACGCAGAAGTTTAAATGGATGAGCTGAGTGGCGACAAAGTTACGCACGGCCGCCTGACGTCTCTCATCCGTTGCGGTTGATGCAGCTTGCATAAATTAATAGAAATCTGAAGGATAGCAGGAACTGTTCACATTCCTGTTCATGGTAAACTTCCTGAATTCTTGTGTCTGTGGAACCAAGAGGCTCAGAAGGACGTGGTCACGCGTAATGACATCCGGAGCATCCGTATACAGTATTACCGTGGCTGATGCTTTCCATTTTCTCTTGATAACTTTCAACTGCTGTATGGGAAGCAATTCAGTTTCTCTTGGTATATTATCGTGAATATGTGGTCACATGGATTGCTGCTGTGAAGAAGTTCCTGAGGCATAGTGATAATGGGTGCAGGAGAAAATCCCGTGGGAGAAAATATCCCGCAGCTTGAAAATCCGGTGAGGCCAAAAATCCCATGGGCCCAAAAATCTTGCGGGGTCCAAAAATCTCGTAGGTACAAAAATCCCATATGCTAAAAAGATTGTGATATTTTCTCAGAGCTTTTCTTCCAACTGCCTGGGAGGAATGCAAATACTGTATGGTAGATTATGAAATGGTGAAAGTGCAAGGGGTTTTCTTCCATGGTTTTCCAAGTTTTAGGAATTACCTCTCTCAATAGAACCTCATCAACTTCACTTCCTCACCTTCCTCCCAAGGAAACATGAGAAAAATTTAACCTTCATTTGGATCAAGACTTTGTCCCTGTATTTGTTTTGTATATTATAAACTGTTAACTTTTCCAATTATTTTAAGCTCTACTTTGTCTTCAAAACATGAATTCTAACATCAGAAAAATGTCACTTGATCTCTACGTATGGTGATGATATGTAAATAATTTCAAAATCATCAAATAAGTCTAATTACAGTTGTATAATGCTATTTCATTTTTTTCAAATTTAAATTTCAATATGCAAGTGTAGTTGTTTCAATATGCAATATATATGTTTCAATATGTTTCAATATGTTTCAATAGTGAAGTTGAGGTTCTATTGAGAGACGTAATTCCTAAACCTTGGATATCCTTGGAAGGAAACCCCTTGCACTTTAACCATATCATAATCTACCATACAGTATTTGCATTCCTCCCAGGCAGTTGGAAGGAAAACTCCTAGAAAGTATCACAATTTTTTAGCATAAGGGATTTTCGTACCTACAGGATTTTTGGACCCCGCGAGATTTTTGGGCCTACGGGATTTTTGGCCTCAAGGGATTTTCGGGCCGCGGGATTTTTTCTCCTATGGGATTTCGGGATTTCATCATGGAGCCGTGATAATGTATTCCAGAAAAACTTTCTCCACAATTGGCCTTGACTGCTGTCGTGAATTGCTCACGCACGCTCTTCCGAAAAAAGGCCGAACGAAGAATGAACCACGTTTGAGGAGTTCACCGAAAATTCTGTTCCGTCTATGCGTCGATTTATTGAACCCTATATGCGTCACTTATAGGGTTCAAATCTTTCTTTATAATCCTCTGCTCTGTTCGAAGTTCGAGTGTTTGATCCGTTCAATGCAGCGCAATCGGTGAGTATTTTTTTGCAAAATTTGTGAGCCTCGCGTCTATAGTACACTGATTTTTATGCTATCTTCTGCGGATAGTATAAATAGATCACATCAAAAGCGCTAAAAATATTGCAAAACGTCAAATAAGCAACAATCAATTATTCTCCCCCCGTAGTGGAACCTTGAAAGTTTCCAAATCAGCGCTTTCTGCTGAGTGAATCAGGAAGACTAAGTTATTCCGTGGAGAGCAGCGAACATGATCAAAAATTGTTGTCGGCGTGATAATTCATGAGCAAAAATAAGTCTTGTCCTTCCTCCCCCATGAGAGAGTGATGGCGGCAGGCATCAGAGCTTCATAAATAATCTTTCCTATTCGCAATTATGGCGGGAATGGGTCAAGTCTGGATTTCGCGACTTTGAATCTCATTGAAAAATAATTTACATTATATCGGTTCATATGGTCTCTTCGCAATGTCTTAAAGGATATCTTTTGTTTGGTTTAACCAGGGGACTTAGGAAGAGGGGGCGTCACATGAATTTGCATCAGCAAGCGGGAAATTTGTCGCAGTTGAATAAATAATAGCAATCTCAGAAGTTTCACTAGCCGCTACGGGAGGTACGCTATGCCACTGCAGACGACATCGCGTACCTTTTGAAAAGATGTGTGCACACCATTGTTGGCGGATATTTTCAAGAAGACAATAGAATCAAGAGTGTAATACAGAAACAAAATGACGAGTAGTGACAACCGGGCAAAGAAGGTGTGAGAAACAAATTCAGAATCCCCTTCGTGAAGCTAGGGCCGTATACTGTACTGTACTTGTTCAATACGAATTTTGAACTTGGTACGTTCACAATTTTCGTCAGTCGAAGTTTCACAGCAACAACGAAACGAGATTTGTACTGATCTGATCTTCACACATGGGCTTATCCACAAAGATTCACATGCCTAATGCATTCAGCAGATCTCAGCATATCCTAATACAGGGACATTCGCAAAATTATATTTTTGCAGTCTGGACAGCTGTCAATCAAGAATGATCAGAAGAAACAGGAGCAGTATCCGAACCGTGAATCTAGCAGTCCAATGCATTTCCTGTTTTGAAAATAATGTTTCAATACATAGTATATTTCAACATCCAATGTATGTAATTTTACATTGCTGTACATTCTGCACAGAAAACATGAAATTGATTTCACGACTTCATAAAGAATGCCTAGTTCAGCTGTTCTGTGGTTTTATTCAAAATTGAAAATACTGCATATATGCCACACTACAAATCAGGACAATTGCAGGTCTGCAATTTTTTTCACAATATAAACCAGGACAGCATTGTTCAAACATGGTGATTAGTATTGCAATTACAAAAAAAATCCCAGATAGATTATAGCACCAGCACCCATGTGGGTCAAATTCTCGCCTCAGGCGTAAAAAGTCCATGTGGTACTACAGTAAATATGGCATACATAAATATACTGATATGATTCAAAGTGATCAACACATGTCCATCTATACACCAAAAAAACGACAAGCAAAACTTGGAAATGAAAATTTATGCTGATGCTGTTGTACCAGGATACTGTATATGTCAAGTGAAGCACAAACTATATTTTTGCTACACTACAGAGACTTTGAATGTACAGCAATGTTAAATTACATACAGTAATTTTATTGTGTTCTCTTTTATTTTTGTCATTCGTTTGTGCTTTGTTTCATGCTTTGCAGTGATTGAATGTATTTGGGGGAGTTGGGTTGGGTGGGGAGGGGGTTTGGATTCAGGAGTTCTGGTTATGCCTTGTGAATGGTGAAAAGCGGCAAATAAGGTTTTCTGTTCATTCATTCATTCACATACAGTACAGTTCTTATAAGATGCCATATTTTAGCACTTGATATATGTACTGTATATACACGCCTTACATGTAGTCATGCATACAGTAAAATAATATTACAATAAAGTTTTCAGCATAAAGCACTGTTCTTGAAATATCTGAGAATAACACGCAGAAAAGCAAGATCCACTTGATGATGCGCAGGTCTTGTGTGAAAATGTTTTCCAGTCCATTCAAAAATCTGGCTATAACAATTTGCTCAGTATGACAAACTTGTTTTGAAGTCTTTAAAAATTTCTTGTGCCTAGATTTGACGCATACAGTATGATTATCGTATTTATTAATGCGTACGTGCTGAATGAACATTAAATGTTCGCGCAAAGACGGAAAGGAAAAAAAAACAAGATGGATTCTGATCTCTTCCGTCTCTCCTCATTATCATCAGTCCTGACAGGGTGTGAATAATGGGTCCTGGGTCACCTGCAACGCGTCGTTGTTGTTCTGTTGTAGGCTTTCCATCTGTATGACACGGATGATGCGTCGAACTGCAAATATAATCACCAATCTCATTGATTTTTTCGGAGTGAATGATTAACCACGGGTTCAGGCCCGTATCATAAATAATCAAATATCGCATTATATTTACTTTATTACCACCCGCCCTGGATTAAGAAACCCAGCACCAGCATTTCTCAGATCAAGCATTTGTGAAAATTGTGTCCCATAGTATAAGATGCGGACCCCAGTTTCAGATACAACAAAACTGCGATATTTCAAAAATACAGTCAACCCCCGTTTAACGGACTTGATTTGTGCAAGGGATGAGTCTGTTAGACGAAAAGTCCTTTACACAAATTCAATTACATAAAAAATTTTAAATTTCAATTTTCAGCACTAATTTTAAACCAAAAGGAGTCTGTTTGGCGGATTTTGTCTGTTGGGTGGGAGAAAAAACTGCTTGCAGAGCTGGTCTGTTTGGCAAAAATCCCTTACACGGGAGGTCTGTTAG
>CAJPEX010001351.1:0-60355 GCA_905338405.1 Notodromas monacha | reverse complement strand
TAAAACCAGAGAAGATGAAGGGGAACAAAAATACTACCTGTTGAACTCTCTCCACCAAATTCCCGAGAAAAAATTTAACCCGTCACAAATATTAACAATTCTAAGAATATATTTCTTTAAAAAAAAGCTTCTTGGAGTGTTATTCTCATAGGAAAAATCAAAAACCCATTGCTTCAGAATCCTACACATTACTCAAGGGCTGTGAAATGAGGATAGGGTAAAATTGTTTAGCTTAATTGGTCAGTTGGTAGGTCTTGTAGGACCAGTGGATTCAAACCAGCAAAAAAAAGATGGACTCTAATAATTTATTTTTTAGCAATGATAAACTTAAGGACCATGTGCTTCACAATGATATTTAAGGTAATTGTTGAGGAATTAATTGACCCAACTTGAAGAATTGAACCATAGCCTTATTATTTCCCACCTTTTTTCCCACTGCGCTATGGTTCAATTCTTTAATGTATAATTAAGGGGGTACCTTAATTACATATCCCTGGCTGCAAACCGGCTGATTGCCCTGCCTTATTATTTCCCACCTTTTTTCCCACTGCGCTATGGTTCAATTCTTTAATGTAATTAAGGGGGTACCTTAATTACATATCCCTGGCTGCAAACCCGCTGATTGCCCTGCCTTATTATTTCCCACCTTTTCTTCCACTGAGCTATGGTTCAATTCTTTATGTTGGGTTGATTAATTCCTCAACATAAAAATGGTAGCAGAGCGTGGTTCACGCATTGACGTGATTTAGATCCACCAAATCAAAATGGGCAATCAGTTGATGATAAATCACCCACAAAGCATATCCCCATACCTCTGAACACATTACAGGGGGCACATTTGGTCCATTTCAGTGATTATTTGCATAACAACCAATCAAACCACGCACTGCTACCATTTTATGATGGGTCAATTAATTTCTCAACAGTAATTAAATCATATAAGACTGGGAAGAAGGAACTTACATGTTAGGAGTTAGCTGGTAGGTCTTTTTGGAAACCTGGATTTGAGATAGCAAAGAACATATAAAGTTCCATACTTTTTGGAGTGTCACTACAACTTATCTTGGAGCAGGCTGAACACCTTGTGCTTTAATTTGTGCATGATGCTGTAATTATGGTTACAGTTGGTGCCTCACAATTCTACCTGCCACAATTCAACCTCCTGCAATTGGATGTGGTAACATTGTTTGGATCTTGTGTATGCTGAAATGTGGAAAATTAAGTTTGTTTATAAATCAATCAATAAATTTAAAATTCCTATATTTGGCAAAGGTTCAAAATTCTTGTCATACCCTTAATTTTCATTCCCTGGTTGTGTTTTTGGCATTCAATCATCTCAGTTGCAGTATAAAGTAATTTCCTCACATATTTTTCAGATTAAAAAATCAATGTATTCTAAATTTTCACATTTGACAGAAAATGCATGCAAGAAAAAAACCAGCTCTGTTTCAGCTGAAATAATGTTAAATTCATTGTTGCCAGTTACTAAAATATTTTCAAGGACAGTCCAGCTTGAAAATATTCCTAATTCTACCTTAAAAGTTGGTTTGGTTGTGCAGATTCTCAGTTTTGTGCTGTTTAATTCAGCAGGATGCTGCATTGGAGCACAGTAAAAAGGATCGCCGCCAAAAAGCAGAGGCGACATATTTTAGCACAAAATGCAAATGAGTTTTTCATGTGTATTCTTTGCGGTTATTTTTTATTCTCTTAAGGAGGTGATCTTTTCTGCCTGGACTTGCTTTATTATGCCCCTCTTTTCCTTTTGTGAGATTCTACCACAAGTACAGTATATTAGTCTGTATTATTTGTTATTTAGAGCAAAAATTCACCTTCTGCTAATTTTGGTTTTTGGTTAAACTGAATACTGTATAGGCGTTTATCTACAGAAAAAATGCAAAATGTTTCTGGATTTTCTTCTCAACCATTGGATTTTTGCGAAAAATGAAAGCATCACAAAATTCTGCACGGACCTGAAACACAAATTCGTTGTAGGCAATCATTCTTTATAGTGAGATTCCAGTACATTATATTTTTTTATTTTCGATTGGAAAAAATCCCTCGCAAAGTAATTTCTCAAAAAATCTGCTACAACTCACATTTCAAGATGAAAATATTTTTCAAAAGCTCAGAACAAGTTCGTTATAACGCAATATCACTGTACAGTAAATTTATGGGTTTTCCACCTTGCAAAGAAAAGGGTTCAGACCAATTATTTTCACTCTAGTTGCTCTTCATTTGAATATGCTGGTGACTTTTTCCCACATCTTTTTGTGACCTAATTATTTTTACGGGTTTTTTATTCCTTTGCTGGAGTCTATGTAGAGCATTATTGATCCGAAATTATTGATATTGATCATTATCAATTTATTTATTATCACTGCTAGTCCTTTTGATGATTGATTTTGTATGCTGTAATTAACTTCAGTGATTAATTTGGTTGATCGTTGTTAATTTGTGACTCATAATTTCATTTTCTTGAAATCTTCATGGAATTTCCTCAATATTAAAAAATTGGGGTTTTGGGCCGATAGAATTGACAATGATTGAGAAATGTTGACTTGATCAATGGTAAGTTTTTAAAATGAAATAATTTGATTTTAACTTCAATTGAAGAACCCATTATCCAGTAATTTTGTCAATATTTGTTTTCATGAGTAATCTTGTTTGATATACAGTGAGACCCCCAGATGCTGACATAATTGGTGCATCAAGAGTGTCCCCAAGTCAAAATGTCCCTAAGTTAAGTCTTATTTTCCCATAGACTTACATTATATAATTTTTAATCGGTGTTATATGGAAGAAATATTCTTCAGAATTCCATGNAAGTTAAGTCTTATTTTCCCATAGACTTACATTATATAATTTTTAATCGGTGTTATATGGAAGAAATATTCTTCAGAATTCCATGAAAAAAACAATAGTTTACCGCTTGAATTTGATTCAGTGAATATATTTTCAACTCAATAAGAACATTTGGAGCATTGAATAGTGTACCTCTGTACAGTACATTGAAATGTTGGCATCTGTAAAAATAACATTCAAGTCCTAAAGAGAGAACGAAGTCCCTCTTTGCTATAAGTAATTTTTAAAACTAGGTCAATGGATGGGAAAATGATGGGAGAATACCAAAGAATTTTTCTTGCATGAATCTTAGCGTTTGAAATATCTGTTTTCTTGCAATTCAGCCTAATAAAAGTCAATTTTCTTGAAATTTATTGGTACTTTTTATCATGCAATCTCCGCATGTCAAGTCAGTGCCCGTATGTTGGGCCCTTTTTTTATGCCTTTTTTATTGAAAAATAAATGTCCCTATGTCGAATTGTCCGTATGTCGAGGTGCCCGCATGTGGGTTCTCACTGTACTTTCTCTTGTGACTAATGTCAGATATATACGCATTCAATAATTTAATGGAAATAATTTTGCAATAAAGTACCTAATCCTTTGACGACAAGTAAAACGTTTTCTTGCATTATTGTTGAACCCCTCTCACTTCTGGGTACTCAAAAAATATACCACAAGCATAAGAATCTCGTAAAAAGCAGTGTAGAGTGTCAAAGTCTTTGAACAAGAAGTGTTTAACTTGGGTACCTTTTTTTCTCTGCAGTTCGCATTAACAGAAGTTGGAAAACGCTAGACTAAGATGCTAATCCGTTGAATAAGTGCGCTGATTTCCAGCTCATTCTTCTTTTTTTTATAATCATTTAAATATATAGTGTATAGTTGACGAGAAATGCGCGAAATTTTGGCAGCTCTTGAGGAAAAGGTGAAGAAACCTTTGGCAGGCAACCTTCAAGATTAGCTGACGGGCGAGAAAATACATTATTTTCTGCACATGAGACAGGAAGGAAAAGTTGTGTGGAGTGGATTCAGAGCTCGCACCTTTGCGCTATTTCATTTTCAGCGAGCCAATTGTGCAGTGCTTACAGGGTGGGCTCACCAAAAAAAAAGGAGTCCAATTGTTACGCGTGAGAGAACTCAGAGCCATTCCCTTGATGGGATACAGACAAATGCAATAGTCTCAATTAATGTTTTACACTTTAATTATGCAACTAGCGTATATACAGTGAAATCTCGTTACAATAACAACGCTGTTGGGACCAGTCAAATAGCTTCATTGTAACGAAAAAAAGTCTTCATGAGAGAACTGTTCCAACATTTTTGGACAGGATAGACCTAAAAAAGACTTCATTGTAATTGAATATTGGTTATAACGAGATTCTATGGTAAAAAAAAATTGTGGTGCATACAGTGAAATATTGTTACAACAATGCTGTTGGGACAAGTAGAACAGCTATTTTGTAAAAAAAAAATGTATTATAAGATATATGTTCCAACATTTTTGTGAGGAAAAGATTACAGAGGAATTTCTTTTTACCACACAAAAGGTGAAAAGATTGAGATATACAAATTTCGTAAATAGGTCAGATGATTGGAGAGAAAATGAAAGACAATTCAATCAGCCAGGCTGCAGCCGAGACTTATCATCCTATATATTCAACTATATAACAAGTTCTGTTCTGTCTACTCTGTTTAGTCTTGTTGACTCTAAAGAAGTGTTCATACTTGTTTATTCTCATGGCTAAAACCTTAACCCAAACTATCAAACTAAAACGTGTGAAGGTCTCCGGAGATCTACACGGTCTGAGAGTTCAACGCAGAGTGAAATATTTGTGGTTTTCGGTTGACCACTACAACTTTTGGGATTAGAGGATGAAGGCTGGATTTGGCCACTTTCATTCCTTCCTTTGGAAATCAGGAAACTGTCCTTGGGAGAGCCTGGGAACCAAACCTGGGTTTGGTTATCTGGCTTGCAATAATGCGTCGATAATTTTGTCTGGCACCTCTTAAATCGTTCAGGAGAAATGCGAGAGATTATTACAAAAATATGGTACAAGAATTACTTGGCAACCTAAAAAAGGACTGTTATAATAAAACCGACAACCTGTCCTCCCTGGATTTTTTCTGAAGGAACATTAACTTATAAACAATATCGATCTAATAAGTGACATATATGTCACTTACTTCCTTTTAGAGTCCTTTCAAGAGGTCACTTATCATGTCATAAAACTAAAAAAACTTTTAATAAAAAAACTCATAAAGTCTGTAATAAGAGTCAAGTATTAAACTTTTTGGAAGATTTTCATGACAAAATGTCCCACATGTTTTCCTGTTTCATTTCCAACACATTTTTC
Organism: Notodromas monacha; assembly: GCA_905338405.1. Classification (NCBI taxonomy): domain Eukaryota; kingdom Metazoa; phylum Arthropoda; class Ostracoda; order Podocopida; family Cyprididae; genus Notodromas; species Notodromas monacha. The sequence continues at coordinate 55,163 of CAJPEX010001351.1, read as the reverse complement.
ATTACAAATTGTTGCGTTGATCATTTGTCTCAATTCATTTCCTGTTCCATTCGAGTGAAATAAAGTTTAAATTTAAATTAATTGAAATTAATTGCAATTTTAAATTGTTTTCCTTCATTGCATGACCACCCCATACTTTTGCATAAGAACCGTCAATTGTTTTTCAAAAATGCGAAAAACACATTTCAAACTTTTTCTGCCGCATATAAAAAGTATGAAACTTGACTAAATTCCGTGACATCCAAAGAAAATTTCATAAATGAATGTGAAACAAAAGAATTTTACTTTTATTCATGAACTTTTTTTTCGGAACGCGCATTTAAAGAAAATTGACTGCGGAGATTATTCTAACTATGATTCCTCTTTCCAAGGTCGATAATTGCAATATTTTGGGAGCCCATTATTATTTTAAAACCGACCGTTTACATCTCAAAATTAAACTTTTCGGAAACAGTGGTATATAGAATTCTGAGCAGTCGAAAAGCAAAGGAATTTTTTTTTTTCTTTCCCGTCGTGGAATTTGAAAATTTGTCATTGTACATCGTGATTTGCATGCACACATAAATTATTCAAAGGTTCGATATCCGAATAATAATAATAAAAAAAAGATGAAAGCCACGTTTACGGTCTCTGGACTCGAGTTTAGTTTATTTAATTTATTTTTTCTCGCGCCAAGAAATCCATTTGTGTCGATCCCGAACCGTTAGTGTTTACAACGCATATTCAAAAAGTTTCTTTTTCTTTCGGATACATCGAAAAAAAAATAGTTTTCCGCGACTGCAATTATTTCATTTCACACGTTCCTGGATTAAACGGATTTCACGACGAATTTCGGAGTCGCGATAATCCCGTAAAGTGCGATGAAATTTCGCCCCTGTGCTCGTATTCAAAATAAGGTACTGTACAGTATAGTACTGCATGTACTGTATATAATAGAACATGATTGTGAAAATTTTAAAAATAAAAATAAAACTCGAGGAATTGTGTTTCGTCGTGGAACTCGGTGTCAATAGTCGTCGTCGCATGGTTCGTGCTGATGGAAGACGAATTGCACTCAAATTCGCAGTGAAAGTTCCTAATTTATTTTATTTTTTATTTTTGTTTTTTGAAATATTATCTGACATGATATCCGCTGTGGGACTCAAGCGGCATTAAATGAAACGTGAACAACGCAGACTGGAACTAAAATTGAGTGTCAAAAGGTGGGTGAAAGTGCATTCTTTACGTGAATTCGATTGTTTTTTTAAAGCCATTTTTCACTAAGCATGTTAATCTAACCTAGTCACACTCAAAAAAAAAATTTAAGACACGTGTAAGGTGGCACAATTTGTGGATGAAGCACAAATTCTGCAGGGGGAAGAACTGAGGCAAGTACCAAATCCAAACTAATGCTAGATTAATTTTTTATGATAAAAATAATATACAATATTAAAAATTATACAGTATAGTATTCATATGTCATTAGTTGTTTCCTGTGTGAAGGGGGGTTTTTGAAATTCTTTTTTGTGTTTTTTCACAGCTTGAGAATTTTTTTGTTTCATTTGTGAATTAGTTCAGAATGGATGATGCTTGACCACATTTTATTACCCACAGCTGCTCAAATTTTATATGTTTGGTTAGAAGGTATGCATACATTTTTACAGAATTCAAATTTATTTCCTTCCTTGCATGACCACCCCATGATTTTGAATGTCTCAGATAATTTGTGGATAGATGCTCTCATTATTTCAATTTTCTAGCCATAAATTCTGAACATATAGAACTGTCATCAGCTTTTTATTTCTATTTTTATGGACTAACTGGTGAACATATTTAAATGATTTTTCAAAAAATTTAGATTGACAATTAATTTTTTTGCTGATTGTTATTGCTATTTAAAATTGTTATTGCTTTTTGAAATTGTTATTGCTCTTTAAAATTGTTATTGCTCTTTAAAATTGTTATTGCTACTTTATTTAAAATTGTTATTGCTATTTAAAATTCCTCTTTGGCACCTTCCCCTTGATCACTAAAAAAAATTGACAGGTCAAAGTATTTATAATTCGAATTTTTTATTAATTTCTGGAAATATACTGTACTGTAATTGTCAACCCCTATTGCTATTTTTTTTAATAGATCAGCAAGGCACAAAATATTTCAAATGATTTTCCAAACAGAATTGAGCAATAATTTATTGAACAATAACTACACTCAAATAAATTTTTGGCAACATTTTCTCGCAGTTTACAAAGTTCAATGCATTTAGAGACATAGAATACTTGAAAAATCAATTTTGGAGTTGGAACATATTAACCCATGTCTTTTTTTCTATTATAGCCTGGAGTTTTCAAACTTCAGTTCTATGAAGTTTGACTTACTTACTTATACAGTATCTTACTTACTGTCCATAGCTTAGCAAAATTCATAATATTTGTGACCACATTAACAATTATGGCAATTCTTAGTTTTTATCTATGCAATCTGAACTTTGTTAGAGTAAAAGGGGGAAAGAAGGAAAATGTTGATATCAGCACCAATAAGTTTGCAATGCATGTCTGAAATGTTTTGAGCTTTTGCAGAATTTTTAGTTGACAAGGAAAAGGGTGCCAAAAAGGTAAATGTAACATAGGTATTGTTTTATTTAATTCTCCTGAATGAATCAGCTATAAATTCTAAAACCTGAATCTTAAGGTACAGAACTGTATCCTTAATTACATGAGTGTATAGTATTTTATTTCTTCTTCCATATATTGTGCATGTAGTAATATAGTCTGTTCAATTAAATTCTTGAGCCAATAATTCTGGACTTGAAAGTGTGATCCAATTTTAGTTTTTTTCAGAATAAATGGCAGAATAATTATAATTACTGCAAATGGTTACGATTCTCAAATATAAATCAGCCATAAATGCTGAAAGCTCCAATATAATTTATTTGTTCATTTCTCCTTCTACTGTATATGTTGTACATCATTTCATCATACAATAGAACATAGTTCCTGTCTAATTTTATTCTTCAGTTGTTATACTTCTGGACTGGAAAGTGTTATCCACTTCTCTTTTCATAAAAAAGACAGAATAGAATACAGCACTGTACTTTCAAATGAATTATAATAAATTCCACACATATGAAGTAGCCAGCATAGATTCTTGAAAAAATATATTCTCGGATTTTTTGTTTTTTCTTCCATAAATTGTACATGTTTTAAAATACTGTACTTATTGTTCATTGTGATCCTTCATTCAATTCTGGATTTTGAAGTGGCATGCACTTCTAGTTTTTTCATAGACTAGTGCATAATACTTTCTTATACATCCAGCCACAACAATTCTTCTGTTTATTATTTCAACCTGCTCTCTTTCATTTATTCTTCCCGATTCTGTACACCCCTCTTTTTTTCTTCACGGCTTGCAAAATAAGCGCCAAATAATTCCCTCGCAATTTCTGCTCGCATTTCACCCAACGTGACCTTCCCCAAATTCTCCGATCACTAAAGGCATGCATTTCAGTTAGTAGGCCGTTCGTATTATAGTATTTATGCCTTTCACAGAAAAGGGCCATCATTCTTTTCGGATGCTGCGAAAGGAACAGCAGGGGAAAAATTCCTGAGGTTGCTCACCTGGAACGGCTCTTCATGACGCTCTTCATACTCGCGCTGGAGCCTGAACAACGGTCCGCGGAGGAAAAAAGAGACCAAGCGGAAAAGTGAGACGAAAAATGAGAATAACGTGTCCCGCAAGGAGAAAATTAATGCGAGGCGAACTTAAATCGACTTCACTGAGAGAAATATATATAGTTCAAGTAATTTGGAAGAAAACCGCGGGGCGACGATATCCGCTGTCCGGAAGCGTATATATATATATATATATACGACGACGACGAGTCTGCCGTTCGTATTTACGGTACATTACACGCGAACCACTTTATTCTTGAAAAGATCAAAGGGCACCGAACAGAAAAAAACGACAGGCTCGCCTCGCCTCAAATCACTGAACACATCTCGTTAAACTACTAAAAATCGACACTTTCAGTAGCAGCAGGCACTTGGGTACGTTTCTGGGTAACATTTTGCTAGAGACGAAGGATCACCTCCGCTCGACAGCCAGACGAAGACTGACGCTGGAGAATCGAGTCCCTGCTTGCAATCCTCTCCCCCGGAGGCACGAGCGCCATCTTACGCGCCATCTTCTCAAACTGACTAACTGCACCACGCGGGGTTAACGAAGTTGAGCGCGATGCTTCCGTAGAACACAAGTATGTGGTCCTGTGACACAAAGTGCACTCGCTCTTTCCTTGGGGTAGGCGGGGGGGGGGGGGGCTATTCGGTATGCTGAGGCCTCTTGCGTGGATGAGATGTCACGCCTGATGCGTCTATCCCATCCGAACAATGTTGGAGTGGCGGGAATTCTATAATGAAGTGTCCGCGGTATCGAAAAACGTCCCGAGGAACACGTTTTCACTTCGAAAGCCCGCGCGCGCGCGCTCTTAACAGCGTTGCCAGCCTACCACCCATGAAAGCCAAACCCTAACCGCCTTCCTAAACTGATGACATCTTGCGGCGGATTTCACACTCAGTTGCACCCGGATGTGCATGCGCGGTACAGCAGTATTTGATTTGCCTTCAAGGGAACCATGAGGCGTAATGAGGAGAAGTTTTTTGTTTTCTTCATCCGGAAATCTTGTTTTTGTTTATATGTATCCACCCATGCCGCATGTATATATAGCACTTGACCCTGCCTGGGCTGGCCCATTGAGTTCTTATAGACATTATCCTTCACACTTGCCTGCCCAATCTATCAACAACACCAGCACTTCCGCTGTGAATGAGGGGGGGATTTTTTGGGAGGAGGTGCTGATGGTGATATGTATACTGTACTGAAATATCAGGAGGGTAAATCTCCCATGCCCTTTTCTTCCCGGAACTCTGGAGTTTCCTGCTTTTTTGCTTGCTTATAAGCTCTGGGATCTTGATTACATTCAACTGGTATTTGTTCCACTTCCTCAATCATATATACTGATGGTATTTTTGGAGGATATTTTGTCAAGTTTTGAACTGCCTTGAGAAATTTCTGAGTATAATCACTTTGTTGTGAGTATTGTTAAAAATTACTCACATTATATACAACACAAAACAAGGTCATCAGCAGCATAGGCTTTTCAGCATTCAAATTCTTTCAGGACAACATATGTGAGAGTGGATCAAAAATTGACTGATCAACTATGGATATAGGTTAGAATGATTTTCAAATCATTCATGCATGATTTTATTTTTAAATTGATTCCAAAACTTGGAAATCTCTCCATCCTTTCTTGATATTTCTTTTTTATATATAAAAATTATATGGGGAATTGAAAAGACAATTTTTGAAACATTGTGATGTTTGAAAAATGATCTGTCTGCTGTTTTGGAAAATTATTTCAAGAAATTTCAAACTCTACTCTACCCCTTTATTGTCAAGACAAGGTTATTGGGAATTAAGCATAGCCTAATTTCGCAATTTTCAAACCCTCTGCCATCATGTGTTGGTCATCTAACTGATCTGCAAAATATTTCAATAGAAATATCTGGAGATGAAAACCTAGTTGAAATTTGTGTTGACTTGAACCTCCCTGAGTCAAAAACTCCTCAAACAATTTATGTATCACATTTTTGTCAAGTCCCTGTCACAAGTGTTGGGTTATAACACCCCCAAACACATATTTTTCCTTATGGAAAATCTATAACTTGAAATTTTGGAGTGTTCTGTGCAGTTATTCTGAGGAATCAGAAAAAGAGCAATAAACAGATTTAGCTTTATGCTTTTCAAAAGGAGGCAACATGTGACTAATTGGGAAAATGTATACCAGCACCCTTCCTCCATTCAACATCCTATTGGTAACTCATTATTTAGGCTCAGCAGATCACCAATTTTACTCTCAAGTAATTTTTATTTTTCTCCCCACAAGCATGCTTGTTTCCAAAACTCAAAAGCTCTGTCAGTTGGAATTTTGGTGCTCAATATTTGAACCTAAAGAGGTTAGGCTATTTTTTCACAAATTCTGATGATTCCTCATGGAGTATATGTTTTCAAAAGGTGAAGACTTACAGCATTAGCATGATGAATAAGCAGTATATATACCATTTGGGACAGACTGTCAGTGTAGGTCATGATGAACAAATCAGCATGATGCCAAATGGTTCAGAAAAGAATAAGTCATTTTTTTAATGCTCTCAGGAAGAAGTAATCATCATCAAACTTATCATGCAATTCATCCACCAAAGAGTACCCTAGGCTGGAGAAGTACTCTGGCAAGAACACGACGTTACCTATCGACAGACTCTAAGGAACAACTTCGAAGGACCAAACTCTGTGTTAGAGGAACTTGTAGGTGGAGGACGAACCGGGTTCCAGGTGTTGATAGTTGACGTTTTCCATATTTTTTTGAAGGTCTTGGAATTTATTTTTGTCGCATTCCTTCCAGATGCTGTAATGTCATGAAGTCTATTTAAAAAGCAAATGGCAGATGATCCGCTGTATATATATATATACAGCCAAGTACTTTGCCTTTTTTTATTCCTCTTTATATATGCTGACCCGACGATTACAGCAATCGCCTGGGAAGGATTTCCTAAAATGGGCTTTCAGTCGAAGCACTCATTTTGCATCTTCAATCTCACTCCCAATTTTCTGATCGGGCTATAAAGAAGGATATGAAGGACATTCAGAACAAATTGGCATTTTTCTCAGGCAAGGGATGTGCGAATTTTAATCTTGCTTGATAATGGCAGAATCTGATGAAAGGTAATCTATGATCCATTTGATGTGCCACCAACAGTGAATCACTGGAAATTTTTGCATAAATTATTGCTGCAATGGATAGCTGTCTGAGATTCCTTGTTGAAGCTTCCTGGTTTGAGACACAATCTCCTTGAACATCCACCTCCTGCTTGGCCCAAGGTCCACAACTATCAACTGCAAAAGGTATAAAAAAAAAGAAGGTATTGGAATTTATTTTTGTCGCATTCCTTCCAGATGCTGTAATGTCATGAAGTCTATTTAAAAAGCAAATGGCAGATGATCCGCTGTATATATATATATACAGCCAAGTACTTTGCCTTTTTTTATTCATCTTTATATATGCTGACCTGACGATTACAGCAATCGCCTGGGAAGGATTTCCTAAAATGGGCTTTCAGTCGAAGCACTCATTTTGCATCTTCAATCTGACTCCCAATTTTCTGATCGGGCTATAAAGAAGGATATGAAGGACATTCAGAACAAATTGGCGTTTTTCTCAGGCAAGGGATGTGCGAATTTTAATCTTGCTTGATAATGGCAGAATCTGATGAAAGGTAATCTATGATCCATTTGATGTGCCACCAACAGTGAATCACTGGAAATTTTTGCATAAATTATTTTTTCTCAGGCAAGGGATGTGCGAATTTTAATCTTGCTTGATAATGGCAGAATCTGATGAAAGGTAATCTATGATCCATTTGATGTGCCACCAACAGTGAATCACTGGAAATTTTTGCATAAATTATTGGCAGGGATGGAATGAATAGAAATGTGCAGATTAAGTATGTGATAGTTCTGGCTTGAAAATATTTTGAAAAGAAAAATTATGAAAATCTAGAGAGTACTGTATTTGTATAGTAGCCTGATCCTCTATATGCATCTGCTGTTGCTTTATTTTTTTGATTGTTTTCCCTGGAAACCTAGAGATGTAAGTGCGTCTCCTTTTAATCAAGGTTTGGAAATGATTAAGTACTATAATAGTCTTTGCCAGACGAAAATAGTCTTTATTCAAATGCGCAGTATACACAGGGAATTCAGTTAACCACAAGACACAGGGATCTGATGACTTCTGAACTGTACTGTCTCCTGAACTAAAATGCCTATCTTCCTTAATCCTGCCAGGGGTTTATATACTGCAGGATTTGGGGGTACATTCAGAAGGGGAGTAGGACACCTAGTGTGTGCATGTGCAGGTGTTGTTTAATGACTCACACGTGCCAGGGATTCTGTGCAGTTAAGGGGTTGCCATGCGCTGGGGTTACTATGTGCGCATCATCAGTGGTCTGTGCACGTGTCTGTCAGTCTGTGTCTGTCAGTCCACATGTACTGGGATGGAAGAATATTAATATATTTTATATAGTAATCTATTGTCTCTTCCTGGTGTTATGAATAACACCAAGTATCTATATTCGCTTGGCAGCGAATATTCTCGCAATATATATTGTCCACATGTACTGGGATGGAAGAATATTAATATATTTTATATAGTAATCTATTGTCTCTTCCTGGTGTTATGAATAACACCAAGTATCTATATTCGCTTGGCAGCGAATATTCTCGCAATATATATGGGGGAATTATCATATAATTTCTACCAATAACATGATTCTCTATACTTTCAATATAAAAGGGTTAACTCATTTGGAAGGAAGTTGGTAAACTTTCTTATATTTTCTGAAGAAAAATGCAGCAAGCCTCAGAAGTTATGTCTCAAGTTTTTTTTTTTTTTAAACTGCCTCCAATAAAAAAGCAATGACTTTGAACTGCAGTAACTTGAACCTTGAAATGGAGTATAAAGGTGTTTTAAAAAATAGCTCAATTTTTAAAAAGAAGTTATCCTTTTTACCAAAAAGATAATTCCCTGGACTAGCAATATCTGATTTTGTTTTGTTGTAGTACAAGAAGCAACAAACTTGTTTTTCTGCTACTGGAATTTTTTTCTCATGGGATGAACTGGGACAATAAACCAAATTATAACTGAGAATCAAACAAGAAGAAAGGAGAAAAATCTGTCATGCCATTCAAGTATTTGGTTGAAATTTCTCCTAAACTGCTCTGAGACATATATTTTCAAATTACTTCTATGTAGACCTAGACCCGGTAATAAGATGAAATCCGGGAAAAAGAGTTGAAACGGTTTAAGATCAATGTTTATTTACTATATTTTGTACTTTAAAACTAACGGACGGTAACGTATTTCTACGTAAAATAGGCCTAGGATTTATTTTCAGAACAAAGTCAATGTAAAAAGGTCTTCAACTTTTTTTTATACTGGATATGTTTTGCCCCTTTTTTGTGTGACACTTGCAAATTGAAGTATAGTGTTTGAAACACATGTATATGAATGAGGTTAATCTATCATACCGAGATGTTGACCATATGCCATGGCAACCGACGGTTCTACGAGTTGAGAAGGGGTAACCATAGGTTCATGTTTTCCAGGTGGAACCAGTACAAGGTCCGAGAGTACTGTCACATCTCCCCTTTACGTAGACGGTCAAGACTTAGGTACGGTAGGTAGTCCATGCGAAATGTCTATTTATATACAAACACAAAAAAAACAGAAAAATATTCAATATACTAAGTAAGTGATAGTTCATTTGCTCCATGTTTTCAATCTTTTTACATGTACTCAGCAGTGAGAAGAAACTAAAATATTTTCAGATTACTTTTGGGTTATAAGATAATTTATTTCATTTGTTTGTTTTATTCAACACAGCCTTGTCTTGAAAAAAATCAATGGAAGGAGAAGGAAATGTTTCTTTTTGAATTAAAAGGTAGGTATACAATAATAACTGTAATTATAGTAGGTGAATATTTCCAAGTAAGTTTTTTTTATATATATTAATATAAAAATATTATATTTTTATAAAGCATCAGGCAATTCTGCTGATGCTTTATCTTGAATCCTTAACCATCATACAACAGGTTTCTGCAAGCAAGATTTTTTAGAAGAATAGAAAGATGATAATAGAATAAAAAAGTGACTTACCTTGTGTGGGAATGGAACAGATGCAGCAAAAAAGTTGCCCAACACTGCTCTGCGATTTGTGTTCACTATGTGCTCATATTGGGCTCTGTCAGACTCTAAGATTATACCTGCAATTTTATATACTCTGCCAAGATGCTCAACTCTTCCCCATTGGTATCCAAGTACAAAAGGTCCACCTTGGTCATGTTCCAGGCTCTCATGACAGTGTAGAGGGGAAATGCATCTGCCAGTTCTGAATCCATGCCATCCATATCCATGCGAAATGTCTATTTATATACAAACACAAAAAAAACAGAAAAATAGTCAATATGCTAAGTAAATGATAGTTTATTTGCTCCATATTTTCAATCTTTTTACATATGTACTCAGCAGTGAGAAGAAACTAAAATATTTTCAGATTACCTTTGGGTTAAGAGAATTTATTTCATTTGTTTGTTTTATTCAGCACAGCCTTGTCCTGAAGAAAAAATCAATGGAAGGGGAAGGAAATGTTTCTTTTTGAATTAACAGGTAGGTATACAATAATAACTGTAATTATAGTAGGTGAATATTTCCAAGCAAGTTTTTTATATATATATTAATATAAAAATATTAATATATAATATTTTTATATTAATATAAAAATATTATAAAGCATCAGGCAATTCTGCTGATGCTTTATCTTGAATCCTTAACCATCATACAACAGGTTTCTGCAAGCAAGATTTTTTAGAAGAATAGAAAGATGACAATGGAATAAAAAAAGTATTTACCTTGTGTGGGAATGGAACAGATGCAGCAAAAAAGTTGCCCAACACTGCTCTGCGATTTGTGTTCACTATGTGCTCATATTGGGCTCTGTCAGACTCTAAGATTATACCTGCAATTTTATATACCAATCCAGATTAGAATTTGTTGAATGAAATATACTGCTTCAATTTTAATTTTCAAAAATGATCTTTTGCTTCTTAGCAAGTATTTCATTTGAATTCATTTTCACTGGCTTGTCAAGGATTTCTGGAAAAAGGAGCATAGTTGAATAAAAAAAGAATGTTCAAATCATCCCATGAAATTTATTGTTAAATAGATTAAAAGAAGTGTCATGGGATGATTTGAATGTCCTTCTGTTAAATATATATAAGCTGGGGTCTTGGCTTAAAAGCTTTTAAGCAAACAGACTTTTGTTTTTGGCATCAGTGGCTCCTATGGTAACAAACCATGACTCAGCTAACAAACTTTGAGTTCTCCAAATGCTCATGGGTCTAAAAAAAATTCTTTAGCAAAATCTAGAGATTCATGTATGAACTTATTCATTCATTCATCTAAGAATTTTTTAAAAGTTTGGTGACCAATTCTTGATCACCAATTTTTTATTCATTCTAATTGGGTTAAAATTCAACAGCTTTTTAGCATTGACATTTTCCATCTTAAGTCCTTGGTTTTTGAATAAGTTTGTGGTGTTGCATTTGAAATTTTCAAGAAGAAACCTCTGGAGAAACTCACTTTAAAATTTCACTTCTATGGATTGTTTTACTGCAGTGAGTTTCTTGTATATTGTTTTGGGAATATTTAATGGATTTTTGGCCTGAAAATATTTTTTTAGGATGCATTTTCTTGGATTTCATGGCCATTTTCAAGGTTCTGGAACCAATTAGAATTATTCCTTTACAGTACTGGCTTTTCCCCTGATATACAGTCTAAATTTTGATTGGAGAAAAATCAGATTTGAATGTATGTGAAATAGTTTTCACCCCCCCCCCCCCCCCAGAGCCATGGATCTAATGGCAAAAATAGAAGTAAAAAATAGGAATATATAGCTTTAATTATCCCAATTTTATTGCATGTTATTAATTTTAATTTATAAAAGGATTATAATAAATCTGCAGCAGAAGATATCATTTGCTCTTTTTCTTGTAAATTTTCCTGGATAAGTTTTGCAAAATGAAATTGAATGAGGTTGCCAATGCAAATTTTTTATTGATTGAGGAAATATAGTCTTTCCTGCAGTTTTTCAAGTTAAAGTGGGACTTGTTGCAAGATGACCTAACCTGTTTCAGATGTGTTTGATGAAACTTTCTTTCCACTGCCACTGTACCAATTTATTGTTTTCCATGCGTTTCTCTTCCAAAGAGGAGAACAATGGCCAGCAATAAACCGCCTCAATGATTCCACAAACAAATCTTGCTCCATTCCTTCTACACAAAATTTAATTGTAATCTTACCTGAACTCCTGGTTTGTAAATTAACCTTGAAACAGAATATCTGTGATGCAAAAGGAGCTGGAAATGTGTGAGAGTGACTTCAGAATCTTCCATTTCAACTTAATCCACACATAAATCTCTCTGAAACTCTGCAATGAAATTGAGTAAAACAGCTGCACAATTTATCCTGGAAAACTTGCTGGAATATTTTGTATTTGAAGCTTTTTTTGGAATCATTTTTCAGTATATTGACATTGATATGTAAATTTAAATTCACAATCAATTAAGGTGCCACTAATAATGTTACTGTATTTTTTATATTTTCACTCCACCTGCATAACATGAAACTATTTTTTGGAAGTTTCACTTATGCTTGCAAATTTTAACTTTCCTCTTTTATAAATTGTCATCTCAAAAGTATGAGATAAGGCTACTGCATTTTTGCCTGTCAAAGCTAATAATTTTGCTAAAATGAAGGACCATTAAATGGAAAGTTGCAGTTATACAGAAGACTAAAATGACTGGATCTCTGTACCATTAAAATTAAATACAGTATATTTAATTATACTAAATTACAGCCAAGCCAGTTTGAGATGGGGGTTCAAAATCATCAGCCATTAATTCTCAAGTTAGTCACCTTGGGAAAAATGCCACAGAAAAAATTCCTGAGATTCTCCAGAGTCTTTCATGCCTGGACGCTTGATTTGAGTTTGCATTATTGGTTGATGTGAAAAAAATTTTTTGATGGATGAAATGAAGAGTGGACAAGGAATGCTGCAGACAAAGTTAGAAATGAATAACTCTCACCTGTCCATCCATACCAGCGCTCCAAGTGCAGTGTGGCAGAATAAGTCTCTCCATCCCCACCCCCCACCTCCACAAATAGTCCTTGAGTCTGATGGACACATGGGAAGGGAAATCCAACCTGAACACCTTGTCCAATTTCACACACTATACATGCAAACACTCAAGTCATAATTATATATCTGATGTCACATGAACATATAATTTATGATGCTTCACTAAATATGTAATTCAACAATAATCATAATAATGTTTAATGGTATAGACTAAGAATTATTTTAGCTCATGCAAAAGCATTTAAAAATGACCTGAAACAATTTTACTGATACAGTATACAAATTATCTTATTCAGTGCTCCCCAACCTAGCTGTGGAAGTTTTTTGAAAGTCTGCAGGAAATGGTCTCAAGCATAATAAATTTATTAAAACCATCCATGAAGGACATTACAGTACAGTATCTTCATCTGAAATTTTTGAAAGACAATTGAAATTAAAATTATCTCATGAAAAAATTGGCTTTTCTCCTATTGACACATACCAAAAATTTTCACCTGATGAAATATATTATTTTAATTTTTCAACCTGAGAAATGTTTCTGCAAGCCCACCTTTATAATTTTTTGAAGTCATTCCACTGACCCTGTTTCATTGGTTCTCAACTCAATTTCTTGACAAAAAAGCAGAAACTTTTCCCATTCCTGCCATAAATTATTCCAGGCACAACTTTTTTGAGAGTGCAAAACTGTATTAAAAAAACTTTGCCAGTCCACAGAAAATTTTTTGAAAATTTGCAGGTCTGGAAAAAAATGTATGGAAATTTGCCAGTCTATGGGCCCAAAAAGGTTGAGGAACACTGCTCTATACTTGACCAATTGATACTCATACTGCCTGAGAATGTGCCAAGTATGTACATACACTCATCTCATAATTATTTGATGTCATATTGAACATAATGATTGATTTATCAGTGAAAATGTCATTCAACATAGCATACTAATTTCCAATGGATTAAGATTACTTTTAAAAGCAGGTCATGCAAGAGTATCTAAAAGTAACCTGCTGGAATAATCTTGTATACTTAATCACTTATACATTCCCTTTACCAAATTATGCAGGCAGCACCTGAGAATGTGCCAAATATGTTTGTTCTTACCCTTGGATACCTTATTTTGTCAAACTTCTGGCCTGCAGAAATTCATACTCATCCAAATGTATGTGCATTGCTCTCCCAGAGGAAGAAAGAAAGTTTAATGCACTCTTATTGTGAATCTTAACCACGGATTGCAGAATTTCTTTCAGTATTTTACTGATGCTTCAGATAAAATGATTTGACCCTTCACCTTATGGGAAATTGCAACAGAAATGGACTATATGCAATGGTCATTCACAAAATTGGAAACAGCACCTTATTCAACAAGAGCAATCACCTGCACAATATCTGAAGTTGGGAAATTTCAAGATCTGAAAAATCAAATGTGAATGTGAGAGAAACCTTGAAAAAATCTTGGGGCTATTTCAAATTTTGATTGATTGATCAAAACTTTTTTGTTTGATGTGTGTTTGCTTAAAAAATTTTTCATGGAGACATGTGTGGAATATTATCACAGTATTGAAAAATATCAAACTACTGTACATACCCAGAATTATCTTTACTTCAGTTGCCCCAAAAGACAAATTGATCCATGAATAGTGATTATTATTTGTTTCAGCTAGTATGATGTCCATCATAGTTAGGATAAGTACATTCCAAAAAACCTTTTTATCATGTGTTCCCTGTACAAAATATTTTATTACCTTCATCCTTTAAGAATATTGAATTACAGTACCAAGAATAATCTTTGTTTCTGCTGACTATGATCATACTTTTCCATTACACTGCTTGAGTGCTTTTTGGGTTTCTTACATTGGAGAGGAAATTCTATCAGCAGAAAGGCATGTAATATTTATTGTTGCTTCTGTTGTGATCATCATGCAGTGTTTTAGCACTTTTATGCTTTGAAGAATACCCTTTTCAAACATCATCATCAACAAATATGGAGTTACATACAGTCATTTGAATTTGGCCAAATTCACCATTTCACTGATTTGATGGCATTTGCAGTACAGTTTACTGAAGAAGCGCTGTGAGAAAGAAAATTGGTGAATTCCTCATGTAATTTTTCTTTTGCCTTTTTATAATGTAAGCTTATGGGGATATGTACATTTTATGCTATATATATTGAAGATACAAATTGACCAGATTAAAGTCAGCTGGGAGTAGTGATTAAATTTCCACATGTCCTTGCACTTATTCAACCATCACCATACCGACCTTGGGAACCTCAACATGAACTGGTCCTAGAAACCTTGGCTTTCACAGTAATATTTTATCTCAGATCCTATAGCAAAAAATAATAATCTAGCTTGGTTTTGTGGGGAAAAAAATTAATTACTGGATTTTGTTCTCAGGAAATGCATAAAAAAATAGGAGCAAATACATGGGGCTTGAGAAAAGGGAAAAAAATCTTTTCTTCACACAATTGCTTGTGGCTTGATTAGACTCAAGGTGGTCAGAGAAGTAATTAAAGTTTGCTTTTGAGGGAAATCTTAATCACCTGACCTTCTCACAATGTAGTTTACACTTGGTTTGTATACTCAAATGACTGACACTAGCAAATATATAAGAGCAAGGTTGGATGGCACTTTAGAACGCTGCCAAAAAAAGTATTCTACTTTGGGTTTGATGACTTTGAAAAAAAAATCATGATATGACCTTGTAAAAAAAATTGAATTCATTCATGAGCAAAATATGAATCCAAATTTAGGGCCAATAAGATTCCAACTCATCATATCCATTTCATGATCTTATGAATTAGTTGGGTCACAGAATTTAGCACCAAAATTGAGGTAAAACAAAAATTGCTTCTATCAAGATGGAAAAGTTCTTGCTATTACTGAGAAATGATTCCTCTGATTCAAGATTTCCAAACTTTCTGAAAATTGCTGGAAATATTTGTAATCATTTCGAGATCATTATTTTGCTGGGGTGCTTTTTAAAAAATGGATAACATCGCGATTTATTGCGCTGATATATCTTGAAGTATATACAGTTTGAGTTGTATGGATCTTGACAAATATTGGCAGGAACAATAGTCCCATCCGTGCACTTTCTTTTCGGTAGATGTTTCACTATATTCTCGGCATCCTGTGACAAAACAGTACTTCTTTTGTCTTTCTGTTACTTCCGCGGGAAGAAAGGAAAAGTTGGAAACAATGTAATTGGTTTCTTAAAAATTCCCTCTGAATCACATTTTTAGAAGGGGAAAGTATAACCTGGCAATCCTTTTTTTTTTTAAAGCAAATAATAATTGTCAATACATGAAAAAAGTGAATGCTTTTCATTTAATGTTTGGAAGAACCTGAGAAATTCTGCATTAAACTTTACTTTGTGCTGCAGGCAATTTTAATGCAGTAAAATGAATTTCCTTTATTCAAGAAGAATATACAAGATAGGTGGGATTTTTGGTTTGAATTGATCTTTTTTTAAATCAGTATCTTTATAATAGTCAGAGATGTAGCAAATGCTTGAAAAATTGAGCACTGATTCTGCTGAAAGAAAGCTGAATATTTAAAATTCTTACATTTATTCTTACAATTGTAAGAATAAATGTAATAATGTAATAAATGTCTATAATAATTGTAAGAATGTATTCTTTAAATTCTTACAATTATTATAGTCAGTCAAAAATTTTCTTAATAAAACAGATTTTTTATATTGTTCCAATTCAAATGTCATTGGAACAAATTCTTGCATGAACAGCAAATTTTTCTTTTAGATTAGGTGCAATATATATCCACAATGTTTCTTTTGAATCTCAGTATGAAGCACCATTTATATGCAAAGATTTTTCTAATATCCCAAAAGCAATTTTTCCATTATTGTAGCAGTATAAAAACTTTGTTGATTATATTCTCTAATTCTCTTTTTAAATATATTGCAGTAAACCATAAACATAATTTTGGGATCATATTATTTTTTCCACAGAAAATACTTGCATTAAAAAGTTCCATCATTGATCCTTTATTTTGAATACTGTATGTCCCTGTATACAATAAAAATCATATATATTCTGAGTCTCAACTAAGTAAAGTATGCCATTATAATAACAATTTTTCTGATCCCCTCTTATCTTACTGTTGTGAGAAATAAGAGTCTATGATATGAAATGTAAATAATGCTATTCAATAAGAAAACAGCTCCAAAATATGACAACAATACATAACATCTTCTCCTAAGTCCTACCTTGGATCTGTTCTAAATTGCTGTCTGTTTTAGAATTCTAAGAATTGTGACTAATTCTGGATTGAATACTTCTTAGTATGTATTGCATGCTCTCTTGTCTCTCTGGAATTCTACTGAGAATCCACTGTCCTTTTCCTGGGCGGATTGTGCATTTTATTCATAGCAATTCAATTCATATTTTGTTATTTGTGGGCTCATTGCCCTGCATAATTCATGAGGCTTATTATTGCTGGACTTTAAAGAAGCCCCTTTATTTTTAAGTAAACAGTATTTGCCTTTGGGGAATATTTTTAGGAAAGTGATTCTATATCTCCAGATGAGAGCAGGTTGACTACAGCACCCCTCCATAAAAAAAAAACAAAGTCTGGGACTCACTTTACTGCCCAGAGCATCCAGGATTTTTTCAGCATGTCCCAGGGATGGGTCACTCAAGAATCGGTTCACCGTGTGTCCGTAGTTCCACATGTCCGGACGGACAAACGCGTCAGCAGAAAAATTGCCTCTATTGTCCATCATAACAGTCCGGACGTATTGTTCCAGGATGATATTATCTTCCGTGTGCTGGGATCCTGAATCGGGGTTATCGTTGCGGGCTGTTATTGTGAGCGAGTAACGAGGGATAGATGTCGCTAGGAGGTGGAAGATGAGCCAGACGCACGCGAGGATGAGCGCCGTGTGGAAGGCGCGTGTCATGGCGGCGCGCATGGGAGTTGTGTCAGATCCTGCCGGAATAATCCAAGTGCACAGAGTCTGCTAATATACAGCAGCAGTGGTTCAAAGTTAGCTGAAAAGTAAATATTTGCCCAGGATAAAGGATGCATTGCATAATGTGTACATATCTTTGGTTGCCAGCTTGCCACAAATGTTTCTACTTAAGAAAAAGGAACCCAGGTTGGATAACGCACAATATAATAAGCAATAATTATTTGAGGGGGAAATGATTGAGATTGCTGGTGGAATTCTGGCATGCTGCTATAGCATACCTTTTTATGGTAATACAGTTGAGCATTGATAACAACCCTCCATAAGTTGAATACCTCCCAATGTCACATTTTTTTCAGATCCTGGTCCTGCCTGTCTGAATCCCCTTATAGAAACAATACTACATTAAAAACCTCATCCCTATATGTTCCTGTTTAGTTGGTTTTTGTCTGAGAAATATGAACTTGGAAATATAGTTTATTCATGCAGTTCAACTCACTGCATAACATTAGTTCAATCCTCCTGTGATGAACACTGTGCAGAACTGTTGATTAACAAAGAGCTGGAATAATAATGTTCTGAAATCAAGTCACAATAACAGTGGTGGAAGGTAGCAGATTTGACACTAACCAGCCAAGCAGTTTCTCAAGGCAAAAGTGGCCAAGTATCCTCATAGCTTTTCTTTCTTTCTTTTAAAGAACAAATACTGATCGTGGGAAATGCAGGGGATCTCTTCTCTCCAGTCACCATTTCTGTTTTTGGTTCCTCTTTTCTTTCCTCAGTTTACTTCCCCCCTTGTGGTGTTTGACAATTCAGTTAAAAAAAAGCCTTTTCTGGAATGTAACTGCCGCTTGGTTTTTCTCAGGATGAATCTGGTTTATGCTTCATATTTTCTCTACAAATGCATAAATTGTTCATTCAAAATTTGCCTCCATAAAATTCTAAATTCATATACAGGTATTTTAGGAAGATTTTGTTTATTATTATTATTGGTGAGAAAAATAATGAAGCCAGTAAAGATTCCATCTCAAAAGTTGAAAACAAAACATACTTTTTCAGTTATAAAAGAAATTTGGTTGACATTTTGGAAGCAAGAAAGAAGAACTTCAGGATGTAGAGTGTGGCACAGGTTATTTTGGACCACTCCTTTCTGCATATAAAAAGGAATTTTATTTTATGCTTCATATTTTCTCCACATAATAGATAAACTGTGTATTTAAAGTTGGCATCCATGTGATTCCAAATCGTTATCCTCATAGCTTTTCTTTCTTTCTTTTAAAGAACAAATACTGATCGTGGGAAATGCAGGGGATCTCTTCTCTCCAGTCACCATTTCTGTTTTTGGTTCCTCTTTTCTTTCCTCAGTTTACTTCCCGGCCCTTGTGGTGTTTGACAATTCAGTTTAAAAAAAAGCCTTTTCTGGAATGTATCTGCTGATGCTTGGTTTTTCTCAGGATGAATCTGGTTTATGCTTCATATTTTCTCTCCATATGCAAAAATTGTTCATTCAAAATTTGCATCCATGAAATTCTAAATTCATATACAGGTATTTTAGGAAGATTTTGTTGATTAGCATTTTTGGTGAGAAAAATAATGAAGCTGGTAAAGATTCCATCTCAAAGCTTGAAAACAAAACATAATTTTTCAGTTATTAAAGAAATTTGGTTGTCATTTTGGAAGCAAGAAAGAAGAACTTCAAGATGTAGAGGGTGGCACAGGTTATTTTGGACCACTCCTTTCTGCATATAAAAAGGAATTTTATTTTATGCTTCATATTTTCTCCACATAATAGATAAACTGTGTATTTAAAGTTGGCATCCATGTGATTCCAAATCGATTCACAGTTTAGGAGGATTTTTTTATTAGCATTTTGGTGACAAAGTTATTTAATAGAAATTTATTTAATGCATTATGTTATTTAATGATGGGAGAATTCAATTGGATCTACCTTTTATTTCAGGGATTAATTTTGATTGACCCAAAAAAATTGCACTCCATCATTCATCCTGACAATAACATGGATAAAAAAAATTTGCCACATGACTTAAAATAAATTTTCACAAAATCCATGTAAAAAAGTTTTTGTGAATCACAAGGTTGGCCAGCAGTGAATTTTCAGAAAAAAACACATAAATTCCTCCACAAAACCCTCTGCTGTGGGTCATAAAATGCAGCTTCCTTTCTTCAAAAATTGGACTGATCTCACGCCATTCCACACTCCTTTTTTTTTTATACAAGATTCCTCCCAGATATTGTAAAATATCTCAGCATGGATCGTTAAAGGCTTATTCCCAGGGTGCGGTCTTTGGTTTTTCATGATCCATATCAAAGGGGTCCCCTGAGTGCAAATGAAGGTGATGGAGGGGTTTTCTCTATATAAAACTAGCAGCCAACACCAATAACCCAATATATATTACACAAGGATTCAGAACAATAAATCGTGAAAATGAGATCAACACAAGCACTGTACACTGTAATGTGCATAAAAAAGGGAGAGAAAAACCTGGGCCAATAAGGGACTTTTTTGTGGATAAAGTGATGTGGTAACACATATAGACATCAATAAGGTTTATTCAGCATATTTTGAAACTATTTATGTATATATAGAACCTCTGTGTGAAGGAATGGGAAACTGAGCATTATATGATTTCAAATGAAACTTCAATTCATTATATTTTGAATTCCAGCTGTTCAATTTTTTATGCATCATGTTCAGATTTACATTTTGCCATATATATCATGAAAGAGCTTACTTTTGTGTACAGTATTTTCATCTGTGAAAAGGGGGAAACATGATCAAGGGTTGCTAAATATTTACTCTTATACATATAGAACCTCTGTTATGAAAAGGAATGAAAAACTGAGTATAGCTGGATTCAAATGAAAGTTGAATTCAGTTTATTTTGGATTCATTCCATTTATTGTTCCATTTGGTATGCATCATGTTTGGATTATCCATTTAGCCATATATCATGAAAGAGCTCACTTTTGTGCTTTCTAATCTTGGAAATGGGGAAAGCTGGTCAAGGGTTTCCAAAAATATTTTCTACAGTACAGTATTCATGTACTGTATATAGAACCTCTGTGAAGGATATATTGGAAAACTGAGCATAATGGATTCAAATGACATATCAATTCAGTATGTTTTGGATTCCATTTTTTCCATTTTTTTATGCATCATGTTTGGATTTGCCTTTAGCCATACAGCATGAAAGAGCTTAATTTTGTGTATGCTAATCTTGGAAAAAGGGGAAACATGATAAAGGGTGGCTAAAAATATTTCTATAGTATTCATGTATAGAACCTCATCTCATTCAAACAAAAGTTCAAATCTGTTTATTTGGGATTCCTTTTGTTTTAGCTTTTATGCATGCATTGGTATTTAGATTGCTATTTAGTCATTTTATGAGAGAGCTTACTTTTGGGTAATGTTGAAAAAAGCTGGAATGATGAGAGTTTCATTCAGGCTCATCAAAAACCTAATAATTTTGGAAAGCTGACTGCTGTGGTCCAAAAGATATCCTTATACTGAATAAGATTTTAAAATGAATTTGTCTATGCATCAAGTGTTGCTGGGATAAGAAGTGGAATAAAAAAAATCAAAATCCCAAAAAATCTTGAATTTGTGTGTGCAAATTTTGCAAATAGAACAACACTTATATTTTCCTTCTTGCTTTGTAACATTTAACCACAGCCAAGTTTATTTTTCAAGTCTCCATATTAAATTCAATATTTAAAAAATGTGGAAAGGGATGCAGTTTAAATTCCATCAAAGTAAACATTAATGTGTACTGTGCTGTATACTTAACCCTCCATAACTGTTCTTTAATTTTCTGAGACACCCTGTAAATCTAGCCAGTTGCAGTGTGAGCTGAAAAATGAACCTTCAAAATTCACCAAGGTCGCAAAAAAAATCCACACAACTTATATCAACTCTGGATTGGCTGAGAAATCATGAATCCACGAAAATTCCAACCATAACCGCACCCACGCACTTTTGCGTGAATGTGAAAAAAAGAATAAGTAAATAAAGTCGCTCAATTATTGTCAATTATCGTCATGAATGTGAATAAAACTATGTCGTCAATGGATCTGGATATTATCTTTAAATCCATCAGTTGGATTGAAAAAAATAATACTGCTGGGATATCATCAATCCTCAGATTCCTCTCTACTCAAATGTTCAATTATTGCGAATTTAAAAAAAAGTGGTTTTAACATTTTATTTCCTGGATTGGATGTAAAAATAAAATAATATAAATAAATCTCATCCATAACCCTCACACATCAGCTAGTCAATTTCCATATGATCATAAATTAAAAGTATTTTGTCAATAAAAGCATTGATCCTAAAATTATATCTTTTATTCCATCAATGGGAAGTTGAAACAAATATTTTGAAAATTATATTTCCTGGATCAACGCTGGATCCGGAAAATATATCTCGTAATTCATCAATTGGATGATGTAAAAATAAAATACTGGGAATAAATCCCATCAACCCTCAATCGTCATGATTATAAATAAATAAAAAAGGATTCCATGTCAATAAAATGATGGATCCGGAAATTACATCGAATGCCAATCAATTGCTAAGCTTATAAATTAAAATATACTTGCACATAAATCTCCTTCACTTTCGCTCAATTGTCACATGGATACAAAAAATGCAATTATTTTCTCAGGAAATAATTCTAAATGCCCTCTCTCTATATTTTCTTCTTCCAAAAAAAATAAGGAACCAAAGAATATTATTTGCATTCTCTATATATTATACCTGCATGTTCTTCCTGGATGAAGATTGAAGGAGGTGATGGGCGTGGCCATGGGCCAAGCGAACCGATTTGACAGACATCTGCATTCCGGGTGGCTCAGTTGTACAGACATCAGGTCTCTGATCTGCTATAAAAACCAGTCAAGGACGCCTTGACTTCAGCTCCTTTCTGTGCTGGGGAAAAGACATTAAAACGACTTTTATTCCAGCACAACCCGTGTCTAATCTGACCATTAAAAAAAAAACCCAAACCTGATACCTTATAGCAATGATGATATAAATGGTTTTAAGGAGGAAGAAAAAGGGGGAACACCCATAAAATATACCTTTTCCTAAATCTCATGCAGGAAAACGCCCAAAATCCAGGGTCTGATACTCCCTGAAAGAATAATACAAATAATCCCAGGTATTTTTCTGAACCAGGAGTGAAGGAAATAATAAACTCATCTTTGGACCGTAACCCTATACATACCTCATCCAAGACTGTCACAGATTATGTATAAAAATAACACGCAATTTTGAATAACAAGTTTGAAATAAACATAATATTTTTTGTTGATTTCACTGGGTTGGAGGAAGAAAATCCTAAAATATCTGTCTCTGTTAACTTGATTTATTTCTGACCATTAAAAAAGTGTGCAAGGTGTGGTTATAATAAATATTCGTGTTTTCCTCATTTGTATATATTTACAGTAAAAATTATGAATTTAATGTATTATATCTATATTTATATATATATATATTTAGTGGCCTCATGGTAACTTGTCATCATCCAGCGGATTTTTCGCCTGGCCAGTTGTCCTTAACTTTGTTTCCCATATGGTGAAACCACTTTTTGGAACTTGAAAAGAAATAAAGCCAGAAGCATAATTGCTTATTATAAATTCTTGTGGAATAAAGTCGAATTTCTTGTCACGTTTTCGGAATGCAGAAATAATTGGGAATGCGTGAAACACCCAAGACAAGTAGCCATGGATTTTATTTTGAGTTTACCTCTGAAGAAAAGAAAAAAACAATTGGCATATATAATCCCCATATCATCTCGATGACTTCAAGGCAAATATTATTCTTCACTTGAAAAAAGGAAGAAATCGGCCATGGTTTCCTATAAAAAAAATTCTTGCAATTTTCAACGACTGCGATTTTCTGAAATATACGCCAATCATAATTTACTTAAAATTGCATTGAGCCTCTGACAAATTCCTACAGAAAATTGCCAAAAAAATGGTTGGAATCTTTGAACAATTTCAACAAGCTTTATATTCTAGACCATTTTTTCAATTTTGGCCACATAAATTTCTAAAATGTTCTAGACTTTATCATATGATATTTAAACGCAGTAATTTGATTAAATATTTAGTTAGCTAAAATCCTTTTGATCATCAGTATGAACTTCTAGGTTCATATCATGGTTCATACACTTTTTCCATCATTCCAACAACAGCAGCCAGCTTGCAACCCATGCAGCAGAAGATAAGAAAGTAACAACTTTTCCTTTCTATATACAGCAGGTAAAAATTCATGTTGGGCAATGAATGGTAAAATGTCCTTTAATAGAAGACAGAAGTTTTTTATTATTTTGCCAGGATTTTTTCCCTCTTCTATGCATTGGTTGAATTTCATTTGGCAGGAATTCTAGGATTTATTAGGATTTTTAGGATTCTAGGAATTCTAGCCTCCAACTTAGTGAGATCAGCAAAAAATATTGTTTATTTCAGACTTGTCATTATTCAAAAATGCGTGTTATTTTTATACATAATCTGTGACAGTCTTGAATGAGGTATAATACGTATGTTATTAGTATAAACTGTATACTGTACAAATATATAGAGTCGTAAGATAAGTTCATGTCGCGAGGTCAGCGAGTTATTGTACAGGCGGTGACATCTGGGAAAACTATAACCAGAAGAAAAATCAGCGTTTGCACCTTTCGACTCTTGGTGGGATACTCCATCGAACTAAATTTATGTGACAGCTCATGAAAAAAGTACCTGTCACTTTCTAATTTACAATTTTTATTTTATTTTGAATATTCATAACTACAATACCATTTTTTAAACAAAAGCTATGAAATGGATTTGAAGCATGAATTGTGTGGAGATACGTATGAATTTCATTTGCTGTAGCTTGGACAGTATATGTAGAGGGTGGGCCAAAACAAAGTGAACCGATTTTTGACTTTGAATAGCTTGGTAGCGAGTTGAACTCTCACAATGGAAAGAGCACCAAATGAAACCTTGTTTAATTATCTTTCAAATGGTATGTGGTTGTATATGTGGGGGACAGAGGTCGCCAGCCTCGCAAAAGTACGAGATCCACGTTGGAATTCCAGCGGGGAATTCCAACGTGGACCAGTTTAGTTTAACCTCCATTTTCTTCCTTCTTTTTACGACACAGTCTCTGTTTACTTCGCGAACAGTAAGCATCGATTTGCAACTTGTGATTTCAAAATATATTTGCTACATTTTTCCTTTTGGAGCTCTTACCGAGGAGCTCCCTGCCGTGTTCCCCGGCGGTGTTCGTGTTTCATTTTTTTTCATCATTCAATTTATTCTTTCTCATTTTTTTGACCTAATTTGCGTTCTTTGTGGCCTGTGCGCCACAAACCTTCTAGCCAGGTCAAACGGGGGTCAACTGTATTATGTTCCCAGTAGAGGTTCCTGTGTTCAGAATAAGATGAAAATGTGTATCAAACCAAGCACCACACACAACATTCAGTCAGTTTGAGACAGTCCAATTGAAGAAAATTAAAACATAATTGTTTGTCCTGGACTCCTGGCACATTTTGTGCTATACTAAGCAAGGGTGGCACTAAAGCAGAAGAAAATTCATATGAAAACTTCTACTGAAGGTAAAGAAGGATTTTTTTTGCAGAATTTATACACTATCAAGTCTGTCTTATACAAGAAAAAGTCGCACAAAATAATCTGAGGCTCAAATGAACTGTCTTTACTGCATTTAAATTCATGTTATAGTACAAAATATATTACATTTTTACACATATTGGGCCAAGTAAAAAAGGATAACTGTTTCTTGCATGCAGTCTTGTATCAAACTTTCAACAAAATCACACGATTCCAAAATCAAATGGAGTGAAATTTTCTGACAGAGACTATCATAGCTATTGAGATGCTCTTTGCTGTGGATGACGACTTTCAAATTAAATGAACAATTTACATTTAAAGTCAGAAATATAATATGAAGAAATTATCCTGAGCATGGGCATCTGATGATTCTCAGGAATTACTGTCCTTCAGGACAGGAATATTTTGTCTGGCGCTGAGTTGACACTAAATCAGGGTTTCCCTTGAGAATAAAGTAGAGGGGGATTAGTTCCTGCTTCCTGGGAAATGTTTGGCACTGTGCAGGGGTGGCACTAAGTCGGGGGGGGGGGGGGATAAATCGAGGGTTTGGTATTTTGATGATGCTGTTTCTGAGAATGATGATTGATCAACTCAGTTTTCTCCTGGTCCACCTGTGGAGTAAAATTGTACCTGTATTTCAAGCAGACTCGCCATTGGACGGAGTTCAATGGTATAGTTGGTATATGTACTGAAGTTCAGGATAATGGATGAGGTAGGTCGTCGCATTGTAGGAGTAAGCTTGGAATGAAAAATGCTCTGATATCCCAACCGTGTCTCAATTATTGGAATTGGCCATCAAATGAAAAATCGTCTTCACATCCTTGATACGGCTACCTTTCGAAGTCAAAATGGCGACCCAGATTTTATAAACACGAAAAGCAGAATGAGAAAATGGAAGAAGAAGAAAGTTAACCAAAAGGCATTCAGGCATAGTCTCGACAGATGAGCGAGGTGTCGGGAATGACGTGGGTCTCAATTGGGGGTATTCGGGCGTTCAAAAGTCGTTTTCCGAACCGGTCATCAATTTCGATCTTTCCCTTATACATTCCTTCTAGATTCGAAAGCAAAGGAAATCGCACAAGCTTTATCTTTCTCCGTGCCTTTTTTTTTTGCAGTCCCAGCAGCAAAACCCTAGCTCTGCTGGGCCCCGACATGAACACGGGTGTCGGCAAAACCTCTGGGGCGTGAAATTGCCACATGAAAAAGATCCCGACTTGTCGGAGGTTGTTCTTCCTTTTGCTATATTCTGCTGTACAACTCTCGCTGTCGTTTCTTTCGTGTGTTTGTGTGTTTTCCCCCCTGTTTTTTATTGTTATCCTTGTGTCACATGCAAAGTCGATGGACCACAGTGAACGGGGTGCGGGGGTAGATGCGGGATCTTCGCCTCCTGAAATCCCGTCCATCCGCTTGTGTTCCCGCGCTGGGATCAGCTGCAGGTTCGATATAATCGATAATCGTCCCCAAAATTTTCACAGTTTGTGTGTGTGTGTTCCACATGGTAACTTGAGCCTCGATTCAGCGTTTTTTTTCTTCGATGATGAGATGGAAATTTTCGCACCCAGCTCGCAGCTTTTCCCACATTTTTGAACCTGATTTATTGGGTTAGTGCTGGAGATTTAATTTTTTATATTTATTGGAATAAATGTATGATGACCGGATTCTCTTCACTTCAGCTCGATTCTGTATATGAAATGTTTTTCAGTCATGGAATCTATTCCTGGGGCATCTGAAAATCACACAGAAAAGTTCGCTGCCAGAAAATGAACTGCTACCAGTATAAGAATTATTAGTTTCTCCTTTCCAGGAGAGGACCCTATAATGGGGTGTATTTTTCGAAGATCATGACCTTCAGGTAGATGAAAGAGTATTTATAGAACAATATTTCTCATCGAAATCCACATAACGGTGTACAAACTTCACGAGAAGGTAGAAAATAAAGGCATTTGCTATTCCGTGGAAAATAAATTCAAGCAATACATTTTTATATATTAGAGAATATGTGCCCCAAAATCATAACGATTCCCTGAAATGGCGATATATAAGCTTTATGAGCTCAATTTTTCAAAGATTATGCTGTCCTTCAAGCAGATAAAAGGATCTCTATGGAACAACTTCTTCTATAGACAAAATTATCAATTGAAATCCGTGTGACAATGCAAAGATTTTGTGAGAAGATAAAAAAATATTGTATTCATTCGCAATTCCATGAAAATTAAACACAAGCATTTTTCTATGAAAGACTATTTCCCAAAAAATTGATCAGAAGAATAATTCCCTGAAAGGAAGATATGCTTGATGAGCTCAATCTGCCAAAGATCATTTCCTTCTGTGAGATAAAAGGGCACCCAGGAAAGCCAAATGCAAATATTTTTCATGCATCATAAAACAATGTGCGAAGAATGTGTCCAACTTTGCATCATCTTCATGTCCATTATTTGGTACATGTCCAGAAGGCATGCCTTTTTGTTGACAGAAGGTATACAATTACATCTTCTCCTATGGAACACATGGTCAATTATAATTCCTGTGATGATGCAATTTTCTTTTTGAGAATGTGGAAAATGCAGTCATTTGGAATGCCATGGAAAAAAACTAAGCAATACATTTTTCTGTGAAGGAATTGCTGAATGATTCCCTAAAGTCAAGATACACTTGATGAGCTCAATCTGTCAAAGATCATTTCCTCCTGGGAGATAAATTGGCACCCAGGAAAACAAAATGCAAATATATGTTCATGCATCAGAAAACAATGTGCCAAGATTGTGTCCAACTTTGCATCAACTTCATGTCCTTTTGGTGCATGTCTAGAAGGCACACCTTTTTGTTGAGAATTTTGACAGATGTACAATATCTTCTCCTCGAACACACGGTTAATTATAATTCATGTGATGCTGCCCAAATTTTGTGAGAACTTGAAAAATATATTCATTTGCAATGCCATGGAAAACAAACTAAGCAATACATTATTCCTGTGAAAGAATACCTGTGTGTATCAAAAAATAAAAGAATGACTTGCTGAACTCACAATACGTACTCTATTTGCTCTCTCCGTAATTCTAGGAATGGGTTTCCTGGACCCAGAGTCCTCAGCCGTGCCACCGGCGAAAAAGAAATCCCGGATCCGACATGACCGCACCTGGGACCCAGAGATCCCCTGGGTCAATGTCAAGAAGAACCCGGGATCCTTCTCGTCTGCGTCCCCGTCTTCTTCCGTGTCCTCGTCCTCGTCGTCGTCTTCCTTCGGAAGTCGGACAAACAACGGTGCCCATCAACAACGAGGAGAACAGGCCAAGACAAGATCGCGTCATCGACAGACAGCCGAGGATCCCCAGATAGTCGACGCCATTGGGAATGTGACGATCCCTGTCGGTCGTGAAGCGGTGCTCCATTGCGTCGTCAAGCATCTGGGGAAAAATAAGGTACGGTATTATTTTTGGCATCACTTCTATCCATCCTGAATCAGTGGGAATTTTGTTGAAGATTTTTGTTTTTGTTTTGTTGAAGCCATTTTGGAGACTGTAAATGAAACATTAGTTTGGAAGACATTTCGAAGAATGGATTGTACCGAAAGATATGAAGGTTAACAGTTTTTCTTTTATAGTTTGGAGCATTTCAAAATTATTCTCATCTGTGAAAGGTACTTGCATATAGCACAGATGCGTAAAATTAAATGAATCCATTCGTTTTGTTTTCGGTTTTTCAAAGTTAGACTTCGGGGAATATGAAGAACTGTATCAATGATTTCTTCGGAAATTCGAATTTTTTTTCCTTTTAGCGAGCAAAATTGGAACTGAAAAATTATGCATGGAACAGAGGATCCCTTGCCTATCCATGTAAATGTGTTCTCTCTGGAAAATTGGGTTATTCTTCATTGAAATACCTTCAATGAAGCATATTTCCGCCAGTTGGTATTTTTATGACCATTTATGAATACTGTACCAAGAAAAACCCTTCTCTTTGATTTTTATATTTAAAAAAGATTTATATCAGCAAACTACTTGTGCACTCGCTTGGTTGTCATGAATGCCCAAAAAATATATTAGCCCCTAAACTTTGTCTTTGAAACAATATTATCTCGATTGCTTTTCGTCAGACTTCTGGAAAAATATAGAAATTACGGTTGGAAACAATTTTTATGTGCGTTGGTTTTTCATCAAGCATGAAAGTTATACTTGATAAAGCATCCTTTGTCTATAACCATCTGTATGAGTTCTTTACAAAAGATTGTGTTATCCGATTTATTTGATAAGTGTCTAGAGTATCTTCATTTTAATATTAATCAATTCCTGGGTCTGAACTGAAGACATAAAATCCTGCAAAAAAAATTAGAAACGGAAAGTGGAACTACAGTATAAGTGAACCTTCCATTTGATCTCTCTGATCTACTCCAAAGGAGAATATCACTCCTGGAAACGATTTTTCCGCAAATATAATAAACCAATGCTATTCGAGTCATTTTAATTTAAATAAATGCCGAGGATTTTTTTCTTTCCGTAATGTGTTGATTATTCCATGTGCTCTCACTAATATTGAGAATAATAAACTCGCTTGCTATTTCAAAATATCTCTACTGTCGATTACTGCTGAATATTGTGAGTGAAGAGGATTTTATATTGGAATATTTATATTGTTCAAATAAGTGTATATATATATATATATGTACAATGTAGGTAGGTTGGATGAAGCTGGACTCGCAGACGGTCTTGTCCCTGGACAAGGTCATCATAAGTGGCAACTCGCGGATTTACGTGACCCATGATGAACGCCACACCTGGAGTTTGCACATCCGTGGGGTTCAGGAATCTGACCGTGGATGTTACATGTGTCAGGTGAACACACCGGATGTCAATTTGAGGACTCATGGGTGTCTGGACGTGCATGGTAAGCTGTTGGCAACACCCAATATATAATGGGTCTTGTGAGAAAAAGATAGTTGAGCTAAAAGAAATCTCACAAAGATGAGAAAATAATGAGAATTATAAAGAGCTTGAATTAAACAGGTGCTTGGAAAGAGATGATTGTTTTATGACAAAGTCTGTCAAAACATAAAATTTTAATGCTTTTAAGGAATTTTGCTGTGAAAGAAAACTGTGTCTGGTCAGCTGCCAGTCGGTCAATTCACAGTCGCGCACCCACTAGTTGTCAAGTGCCGGTTGGTCCAACCGCCAGCCAAGGCAGTTCTTGGCCTTGCCAATCCCCAGCCCACCAAACTGCAGTTTGGTCACCCAATTGTTGGGGCACCCAAACAATCGGGTGACAAGAATCATGCTGATTTTTTTTTCAGAATTCATTTCTTGTCACCCAATTGTTTGGGTGTCCCAACAATTGGGTGACCGGACCGCAGTTTGGTGGACTGGGGATTGGCAAGGCCAAGGACTGCCCTGGCTGGCAGTTAGACCGACCAGCGCTTGATGACTGGCGGGTGCGCGACCGTGATTTCTATGGCTGGCGGATGACCCGGTACCAAGAAAACACAGTCAAGCAGCCGGGCTGCGGCCAGGAGAAGTTTGTCCTATTTTAAGATGGTATATTTTGGGAATGTAATTTCACTCTTCAAGATTTTGAATGACACGCAAAAAAGCTTCTCTACACGGAGATCTGCTCAGGTTTGCAACTTGAACGCAAGGGCTTCAATCAGAAAAAGTTTGAAATCAGGAAAGGAAGAGTTGAAGGACAAAGAGTTTTAGGGATTATTAGTTTATTCAGAAGTGTCCTTGCTTGGCCTGATGGGAACCAAACTTGGGTTTGGTTCACAGGCTCCAGCAGAAGCTGCAAAATTTATTCTTACAGATTAAAAGAGAGGAATTATACTTGTCTGTTGCCAAATTGTTGGCATGCCGACGTTTTTTCCAACAGGTCTCAGCCATTTCCTGAGAGAAAAAAAATTCCCTTTTTGATGAATATGAGATCTGATTTTATGCACATCATCATGCCAATTCTCAGTGCCACCGGATATCGTGACTTCCGCTGAAAAATCGGAAGTGAGTGTGAATGAGGGCCAGGCAGCAAACCTCACCTGCGAGGCCCGCGGGTACCCAGCACCCAGCATCACCTGGAAACGTCAAGATGAACGGGTCATCAACTCCTACGACGCTGCTGGTGAATATTCCCCAGGTGATCCATAAATAAAAAAAAATAAATTCCAGCCATTTCAATCTCAAGTAACACACATAATAAGGAATCGTTTTTAAAATATCTGTCAACATGAGAGGTAAGCGCGGAGTATAAATGAACTTCAAATAAAGTCTGATTTTCTAATTGAATAACAGAATCGAAGAAAAAAATTGCAGCAAAAAAATTGGGGAAGTCCTACTGAAATGACTCTCATCAACCAAGAGAGACCACTTATTTTGATTAAAATTGGCTCATTATTATGTTTTATATCTCTAACTTTTAGTATGCACATTTTACCACGACAATTGGGATGAAAATATGTCGACCGAATAAAATTTGAAATATCCGCATATGTGGACTCGACTTGGTTGGCTTTTAATCCCCAAGACAAATCTGATATTAAAGTCTATCGATTGATCCCAACATAAATGAAATTATGTTTTCAAGCAGCAGCAAGAAGCAGATTGGTATCAAGAAAATTAAATGATCCAAAGCATCACGTGGGCTGACACTACTGCTGAATAAAAAAAAATCTCAGAAGAAAGTTCAACTGCGTGGCGCTCGTAATACTGAATAATAATTTCTTGTCAAACACCATTTTGCAAATGAAATATGAAGCTTTTCTTATCTTCCGCCTTCTTTGAATTCAATTACATGTCACTATAATGCACAAACATTGTTCGCATTATATTTCCTTGCCTGAGGCAAGTTGTGACAGCTGATGGTCCAACGCTGGTGTTCCACCGAGTCACACGCGAAGACATGGGCCACTACATTTGCATAGCGATGAATGATGTTCCACCGGCTTGCAGTTTCCGCTTCTCACTCAACGTATTGTGTAAGTGAGTCCGAAAAATGTTCAAGTATAGTGAGACTCAGAAATTCAACTTAATCGTCCCTAGAATGACTTGACTTGACTGAGCCCCACTCTAGCAGCGACATCTGTCCGCGCGCCTGGCCGCGGAAACTCACATTTAAATCAGAAGAATACAGAACTACAGTAATTGAAATGAACTTCAATGCTTTGAATCTTTGCTAGAACTGAAATTTGACTCGAAGAATTGCATCATGTGCATGCGTCTATATGGGGAAATCAATGGCAGTTGCTGAGAATATTGGCACCTTATAAATTCATTTCCACGATCAGAAGGACTTTCGAAGCATGGTGGATGCTGAAATTATGCGATTTACAGAATAAAGAAAAACCCTATTTTTGCAGGGAAAATTGTTCTACAATAAATCCACGTAAATAGGCACTGGCTCTGCAAAAATTGGTCCTCAACAAAATGGGACACATCCCTGGACAAAGTAGAAATGGAACCCGCAACTATCTGTCCCTGCAGGGGGAGGTGGGTAAATTAGACAATTGGCAGGCCAAAACCCAGAGAGGGAGTGATGCCATGATGGTCAGCATTTATGAGCACAAAATGGAGATGAGTTTAGATTAGACAAAACAGATTTTTTTTAAATACAGGTGGTTCCTTGCAATTCAATCCTAATCCATTGCCAAACTAGGGTCAAATTGCAAATCCATTGAATTGCAAGACACTCCATCCAATTCAAGATATAAGTAAAAATAATGCAAAAAATGGAAGAAGCAGGTTGAATTGTGTGGCAAGGGCCAAATTGCAAGTCAACCTCCCTTCAAATTTGACCATAAAATTGTGATACGGTTGAATGAATCAATGAATGAATGAACAGAAAGCTTTATTTTCTGCTTTTAAGCATTCACAAAGTTCAATCATCAACATTCCCACATCCAAACCCCCTCATCTCCACCCAAATCCAATCAAATACATTCAATCACTTCAGATTGGGAAACACCTTTTCTTTTACCAAATAAAAATAAAAACACCAAAATGATGATATGGTTGAATTATTGCAGGAGGTCAAATTGCAAAGTACCACTTGTATTATCCCATCAGGTATCCAAGCAGGTTTTTTTCACAGACAAATTAATATGCAAATTCCAAACCATTTACACAAAAAAATGGCCAGAAAAGTCCAACTTGTTTTGGCATGAAAATAATTTTTGGTAACTTTTGCATAAAAAAACCTGTTAGGCCACCTGGGAAATCACTCATACTGACCATCACTCCCTCTCAACTTGCCCCGCCAGTTGTCCAGTTAACCCACCTCTCCTTTCAGGGATGGATTGTTGTTGGTCCCATTTCTACCCATAGTCCCCAGGAAAAATTCTCCCATGTCCCATTTCATTACGGACAAATCCTCCGAGAGCATTAAGCACTTTACATTGCGCAGCGCTCAGTTGGGCTTCGCTCAGTTGCATGGCGCCCACTTTTGGGCTCCGAATATAGGGTACCATTGTGTCGGGGAAAAACCCTGCCAGTGACTTGAATGCCTTGTCATGTTTATTCTACAAGCCACCGACATTTCCCGGCATCCTTTGGTTGCCTGATTCAAGTGCAGAGACTTTTAAAAATCAATTTGGAAGAGGGGAACTTTTAAAAATAAAAAAATACAAGAGAAGGAGAAATATTTTTTGCGCTACAAAAAGTGCTGGGGAGGGAAATGATACATTTATCGAAAGCATGACACAAATGTTTAGGAAACATGGAACAAAAAATATTCGCCTTGATATCTTTTGTTAAATGCAGTTTTTCCAAATGTTTTCCCCTCGAAAAATGCTTCATTTACGTCCAAAAGGCTGTACCTTTGAAGAATTCCCAATGGTTATGGCATGAATAAAAACCCCCCAAATGAAACAAACTAGAATAATATTGAAAAAATAGATTCTTTGTGATATGTCAATTGCAGTTATGTTGAAGTATGATATACATTACTTTAGTATGAATTACTCTTGAAAAAAGGAATTCAGCATTTGTAAAATTGTGGAAATGGTTTTTAAAAATGTTTATTGATTAGAGTTAGAGCTGATTGCATATATTGTATTCAGTATATGGTCTTCTGGTAATCCTGTGTCTTTTGCAGCACCTGTGGGTATACTTACCTATGCATTCTGCGAAGATGCACAAAATCAATTATTATAGCAGATATATGTCAGTGTGGGTGCTCAGAAAAATCTCTGTACAGTACGTTGAAAGAATTTCTGCTCAGGTTTTTTAGATTAAAAAAAAAGCAGCGGGATGCATGTTTAAGGTCCATGGATGATATTTCAGTTGAACCAAAAGCTCAAATAAAATGTAACTTCACACAATCTAATGTAACTAGTAACTTCAACCAGAACTAAAAGTGCAGTATTATATTTCATATTTTTATTCTTAATTCATTAATTAATTCCACGTTGATATTTTTATTTTCCTGCAGTAATCAGTACAAGGCATTGGATAATGAACAAGTTTTCTTTAAAAAAAAATACCGCAGTTGAGCCGTCAGTGAAGTTGCCTGTGGTGTTGATCGGAGCTGCTTTGGGAGCAGAGGTGATCATGGACTGTTTCGTGGAGGCGCATCCAGTTGCAGTCACTTACTGGCTTCGGAACAACACAGACGTGCTCATCTTCCGCAGGTTCTCAATTTCACTTCATTTTATTATTTGAATCTCTGCCGAAACATTTTCATGAATCCTTAGTTTTTTCTGAATATAGTGGCAAATACGACGTGAGCGAAGAAAAAGACGGCTACAGAACTGTGACGCACCTCAAAATCCGGGACTTTGACCGAGATGACATCGGTTCTTATTCCTGCGTCGCAGGGAATTCCTTGGGACAAAGTCAAGGCACTGTTCGAGTGTATGGTACGCTTTTATAAATTATAGATGGCGCTGCTATTTTACGTCACGTGAAGCTGAGATTCCCTGAAAAATGTGAAAATAATTCAAATAAAAATAATACTAAGAATTCTTCAGTCGAAAAATAGAATTTTGGCAATTGAAGAGTTGAAGACAAGTCTTAGATGTTCAGTATATCTTCTGGAGATTCTAAAAATAGCTTTTAACGTATTTCCTGACAGTTTTTGCATGATGTACCATCAAGAGATCATTTAGAGCAGGGTTCCTCAACCTTTTTGGACCCATGGACCAGCAAATTTCCATTTAAAGTTTTGCAGACTGGCAAATTCCCAAAAAATGTTCTGCGGGCTGAAGTGTTTGCCGACTTGAAAAATTTTTGAATGACAGAATTTATGGCAAATGCTTAGAAGTTCCTGCTTTTATTTGTATAAATTAAGTTATGCATCAATGAAGCACGTAAATAGCCACATGTCATTAACAATTAGAAAGGTGGGCTTGAAGAAGGGTTTCTTCAAATGAAATTTTTAAAAATTATTTCAGGAGGTGGAAATGTGTGCAAAGTGTTATTAGGACAAGAATAGCAAACTTTTATTTTTCATCAGATAATGTAAAATGCCACTGTATTTCTAAATTTTTAGAGATAACAAACTTCATTGCAACTTTTAAAAAGAAAATTTTGCTGAAAATTTCCTTCGTATTGGCAGAAAACGTCTGCAGAATAGCACTGGTCCGAAGACCAGGGGTTGGGGAACACTGATTTTGAGGGAATGAAAGGGATATTCTTGATTCTAAAAACATTTATGTCCTATTACCTCTATATATCATCCAGAGAACTTGTCATTGCTCCCCAATTTTCCTTTCTGAATACTGTTTTATCACACCCTTTTTGGGTATTGTTCTGTTTCACAGAGGTCAAGATAACCCAGGAAAACCTGCCTCTGCTGAACCTGTGCTCTGAGGGCAAGAACCGGATCAAACTTTTTCCAGGTTATAAAAATAATCATCAATTTGAAAATTCAAGTGATGTTGTTTTTTCCATCACTAGAAACTCTTTATCCAAAAAATGAATATTTTTTTTTTTATTCCTGGTGGGGGAAGCGTTTTGAAAATTTTCCAAGCATTTTGAATACCTGAATAGAATTTGTTTTCTGTGGGTTGCAATAATTTACTGTAGGTGGACTGGCTCAACAGAAATATTCAAGGGACCACAAAAAATCGTTCTAGAGAGAATTGTGCTGTGCAGAACTCTCATAACATGAAGAGAGAGCCCTATGGGATCACGAAAATTTGTTATGCAGAGAAAATTGTTGTAGACAAGATCATTGTAGAGAAATTTCACTAGTAGTAATTTATGAAGTGTATTCAAAAATTACCCGTACCAATACAGGTGAATTCAGCAGGGATCTCCTGCATGATGAATCAAACACCCTAGAGTAGGTCGTACCCACTGATTAATTAATTACAATGAGGTCTCACCCACTGGATGTGGATACAAATCCAAATTCAGTTCACACAATTTGACATAGATACATAATAAAAATCTTCAAAAGAAATACCAGCACGCCGTCATTGCAAAATTCAGAATAATATTTAATTTTTGAATTTCAGACAGCAAAATGTGCTTCACTGGAGAGCCGTCCAAGTCGACTCCCAAATACGCTGTAGTGAGCACAGAAAAACAGCAGAAGTCAGCTGACGACAACTACGCCAAAACAGTCCGACCTCCACCCTCACCCCCACCACCACCGCCACCAACACAACTGGATTCAGGGGGGTCTTCTCCCAATTATGAAAGCAAAATTGTTTGCCTGACTTGTATCTCGTTATTAGCTCTTTTCGTCCTTTGATGCACACGAATAACGCCCTCAAATGTGCAACATGGACGTTGTGCAAGTTTTATCAGATCTGGAGCATGTTTAATTAATATTTAACGAGAGACGAAAAATTATTAAACCGACGGATTATCATAAATTCTTGAAAAAAAAGCCAGGTACTTCTAAAATATATGCGATGGCGTTTCAGATTTGCAGATCAAGTGCGTGATTTCTTTTTTACTAATAAAAATGATCTAACCAAAATCAAGAAACAGCCTGAAATTAATATTTTCATTAAAATACATACATTTGGGAATTCCTGTTTTTTAGAGTTCTTCAAGAGATTTGGCTGGTAACAGATAAGTAAATGGAATCAAGGCATTGATTTAAATAAGAACATTTATGTGATGACAAATCGTCGTATATTCACGGGCACGATCTTTCATGACATAAATTGTGCTTGAATTTTGTGTGTGACGAAAAATGATGATCAAAAATTGATCGATGAATGCTTCAGAGTAATGGATGATTTTTTTGAGCTCGGGGTAATTTGAAAAAATTAACGGCATGAGAAACGTATCACTTTTTTCTTGAAGAATGCCTAGAATATTTGATTTTTTATGCAAAAAATTTGCTATTGGGTCACAAAAAGTCCCACATCTGATACTGATTAGAAGTGATTAAATGAGTGAATGCTCTAAATTGGATATGATCAGGACAGCTTTTGTACGTTACCCCAATAAAGTACCCAAGATGAGCAAGTAACTGAATTCTGAGTGAAATTTCATCAAAGAAAAATTTTAGAGTGGCAAGAATGAGCAAATTTACTACTTGATTGGCATCGATGTGAAAATGAGCACATGGAAATAATAATTCCCTTGGAAAAATCTTGAAATAATTTATGCTCTTCAATCAATTGTAATCCCTAAAATTGCATGATGAGACATTTTTCGAAAATATCATTGCTTTCTTATGTTGAAGCAACTTTTAATTTTATAATGGTCAATTAGAGAGATTAAATCATCTCTGACCTTATTGTACTACAGTCAAATGAAGAATTGCATTTACAGTGAAAACTATCGAATGCGGTTTAATGCGGAGCTTTTTCACCCGTTTCCGTCATTTTCCGCAGAATATTTATATGTTATGTCTCTTATACTGACGATGATGGTCTTTAATTGCTGCCATATCACTCATAATTTTCTTAATTGCTCATTCTGCAAAACAAAACACGTAAAATTCTGCATTTTACTGCAGTGCGAGTGTGAAATGAAGTTCCAAGTCGAGTAAACAATTGTATTGCCCAACACCCTTTGCTGCGTTTTATTCGGCTGCGGGAAATCAAGCAATTTCAATTTTAATTTTATTACTTTCGTCAGATCGAAACTCATTTCCTCGTGGATCCCTTGCCACCGTATTTGCGCAAAACTTTCTTCCATGTCGTGTTGTCCACCTTGGACAAGTGCTTCATGAGGTCTTGTCCCAACTTCCGTTGCTCAGGAGTTGGACAATACGGCAACTGAATATCCCTCCTACAAAGACTCGGCACGACCAATCCATTCATGATGCCTGGAAAAATGGACAGTGAAATAAATAATATAATTTCTAAAGATTAAAAGCAGGCAAGATGAAAAAATATTGAGCGGGCGAAATTATTATGGGAATTAATGATCCCTCCCTGAATCTCAAAGCTTCAAGAAGCCGAGTGTACGAAAGGATTATATTCAAATTACTTATTTTTCCATTGATGTGAATCATTAATTTTTAAATTCAAAATTGTCACCCTTACTTTTGAGTTTCTGAGAAATTTATGTGTTATGATCATGGCTCTGTGTATATATATGCCCTTTCAAAGTATTTTTGCCTCTGACAATACAAGAAGCCGAGTGTAAACTTTAGAACAATTTCAAAACTTTAGAACAATAGCTTACTACAAATTTAAAACGGAATTACATATATTCGTAGCAGTATATTCCGCATGAAAGATTTTTGAATTTTTTTTTTCATTTCTTCACGTGAGGAAAATTAATTTTTTATTTAATTTTTTCGAAAAAAAAACGCTGTCATGACAATTTCCTTTGTCCGTTTCTTTAAGTTAGGACTCTCAATTAACAGTGCTATTTATTCCCTTATAGGTGAAAAAAATAAAAAAATAAAAATAAAAAACTGCATGGTAATACTAACGTCGAAACTCCCAGCCTTGGCAATTGCATTGAGCTTTCGTGACATTATCCTCCAGGATGCATTCCCTGTAGAAATCGTACACAGCAGGTTCATCCATGATCTCGATCACATTGTCTTCGTTCAAATTGTCCAAGGATCCCGCGCAATTGTCTCGCGTGACTCCCTTTGTAGACATGTACGGCTTCCCAGTGTCTTTATTCTCAGTTTTCTTTGTGGATGCAGCCATTGTTAGCGTGGACATGAAAAGAACACACGCCATTACGACGACAACGCACAGTTTCATCATGCTTCCCATTTTATCTTGGCACGTTTCAAGCGACCTCTAGCCAAATGGAACAAAAATGTTATGAAGCGTTTCTTGAACAGGTGAATGTAGATGAATTTCGCAGCCGTGAATGAATGAAATGAGTACGGTGCTGCATATTATAAGAATGAATATTCGACGAATTGGGAGAAGAAATACACTGTTCTGCGGAATTACTGATTTGCAACAACTTCCAAAAGATATTCTTGACGGATATTAAACAAAAATAATGGGAAGAAAAAACAAAAATGCAGGCATCATTATGCGATTGATTTTTTGAAAGGAGCATTAATTCGACAGGCCAGCTGGAAAAAACGTTTTCATAGAGGATCTTTTGCAGAATGTTTTCTCACATCGAAAATTTTGGATCTTCGATATGATTTTTAATGGAAGAGAACTACTGTATTACTGTATAATCATCAACCACTTATTCACACTTTATAACGTTCTCATACACGAGGACTGGAATCCTCTGGAACCCCCAGAAAATAGTTATATAGATAAATTTGTTGCAGTCAAGATCGTTGTAGAGAGAGTCCACATGTATATTTGACGTAATTGCTGATTTGAAATTATTTTCAGCCAAAAAATCGAAGCAGCATCTCTTTGTTGTGCAAAAAATGCCATCATCATAGAGGTTTTAGCCACACCGTAAATCAATTCAGCATGCATGACTGCATTACGAACGGATGAATACAAATTTTGGAAAACTCCATATGCAAAAGTGGATGGTATATAATATTACATGTTGTGCAAGGCACACATTTTCTAATTAATTGATAATACGTAAGAACGTTACATTTCCAAAAAGAAAATATAGGGCTTCAATCAGATTTCCAATCACCACATGCGAGTTCACTCAAGGCAAAAAGCAGAAATTTTCTTTAGTCCTCTCCAACATAAATGCCTAGATATATTCATGCTATACTCTTGAGGATTGTTAGAAATCAGAAATACAATTTCACACTTTTTTCTCCTTCTTCAAGAAACCTGACCCACAAAACCACTAACGAGTAAACAATACTCGCTGGCCTGTACTCTGAGATTGAATCGATGTTTTTGTCCAGCCCAGCCTTTTGTTGTCTTCCCCACTTTGCCTTCGCAGCATGACAAATGCTTTTCCAGAGAAAATCGTCTGCATCATGATCCCCGAAGGACGGGAAATACCTGGATATTCCGCTGACGTCCGCGTGTTATGCCACGTGAAATTCATTTTGTTTTGTTTCATAATTCTCAGTTCCTTCCTCGATCATGCCGTGCTCCACTTCCGACGAAATTCGAATACCGATGCTGTCATAATTTTCATTCTGAAAGCTCGGCCTTTTCTCGAAAAATCACGAGAAGGCGGATTCTCATTCGAAGGTTATTCAGAATTTATTTTTATTTATATTCAGAATAACCGGAAGCTTGTGCTGAATTTCGTATAGTTTCCTAACGCTGAGCACTGGGAATGAATCATAATCGATGAGGCTTGCTTAGCCAACTCATTTATGCAATGTTTCTCTAGATGTCGCCGGTTTTCTCTTCTCTCGGACAATTTTAACGTTAGCAGTTTGAAATTGGCTTTGATTCATCCGCCGGAGAAGGAAAAAAAAAATCGTGTTCATATTCTTACCTATTTTTCAGTTACTTCAGAGTGCGAACATATAATTGAGAATGCTACGAATAATTATGACGGAATACTGAGCAATTTAATGCCACATTTGGCAGTTGCTTAAAAACAAAGGTTTATCAGAAATATTGAAAAGATGAGTGAAGTAAAATTCTTAGCAAAAAGGAAATACGGTAGATTGGAGTTGACGAATGCCGAAGATGAGGTAATGACGGGTATATCCTGAGCTCTTTTCGGGGTTGAAGCATTGAAAGTTTACTTTTGTTAATAATAATCGCTAGATGTCAGCATACATCAAATTTTCCGAATAATTCCACGAGTATATAGGCGTGGAACTTCATAACGATTCAGCTCATAATGGGAAGCGTTCTTCGGTAATTCTCTCCACACCCGGCGGGGTTTCATGATTATTTGTCTAATTTGCATACTTTGTCATTGTTTGCCTCCAGCGATCACATATATCCAGTGATACTGCGTATACCACTCATACAGGGCATGATAACAAGACAAAGAAGTTTGGGTACTGAGCGTGTAAAATCAGGAACAAAATTAAGCCAGAAAAAATAAGAAAAATATTTCGGGCGTCCAATTTTTCGTGAGCTGTAGTTATATAGCATAGGTTCCGTTGAAGATTCAGGATATTTTTCGGAAAATAGACCCATCCTATAGGG
Organism: Notodromas monacha; assembly: GCA_905338405.1. Taxonomy (NCBI): domain Eukaryota; kingdom Metazoa; phylum Arthropoda; class Ostracoda; order Podocopida; family Cyprididae; genus Notodromas; species Notodromas monacha. The sequence goes on along the minus strand of CAJPEX010001351.1, from coordinate 13,403 downwards.
CATACTCTTTCAATAAAAAAATGGATATTCAAAGAAATACTGTGCTCAAAGAGATTCACGCCTAAATTGTGGCCTTTTAATGCAGTACTAGAATACCTCTTATTTTAATGCGTTAAAACCAACAGCGTAAGAGGCACGCGGTTTCAAGCTCCAGTATTTTCCAATAAGAAAATCATAATCTCGAAGAATCTCTATTTTGTAAAATCTGATTACAATAAATCGCATATTTCACGTGAATATATTGCTGAAGTGAATAAGGTAAATCCCTTTGATCCCCAACATAATGACGCAGATTGTTTCGAATAAGAGATTTCCAATTAGTAGTATTCTATTAATTCTATCAATAGTCTGCAAAAGATTTCCAAGTACAGTAATATATGATCACATGAGGGAAAATTATTGATTGCTAACATAATTTTATTCTCAAGACCCTGCCTTATTTGGCAAGAAGGTTATTTCAATTTAGCTTTGGAGAATTCTGATAGCTTAGTGTTTTTGCTGGTACCAAATGGTTTTTTTTTATTAGATATTTACTGCATGAGTTCTTCATTGGTCATTTTCAAACCACATTCGACTGTAATATTGCAGCTACAGATTTTGTTATTTCTGTAAAAAGCATTTTTCAGTAATAATTGAATGTGTCCAGCATTCTCCAGAAAGTAATATAAAATTGTGTAACAAGGAAACCATATCTAAATTGCTTGAATGTCCCTTGGAATTGGGCTTGAAGAGGTTAAAGAATAAATTCCAAGAAGACTATAGACAAGGACTAAATAAAAGTTTTTTTTCTAAGCAATAAATTCACAAGACAACATTTTTTGGTAACAAAATTCTACCATTTCAAGCAAAACATGTGGGACCCCTTTGTTTAACCCTTGGACAGTGGCAGGTTGATTTCCATTAAGCAGAGCCAGGGATATTTTTGCAGGCTTGGACATTCTGGTTTGACCACTGGTCACCAAAAGGCAGCCTTGGCTGGATAGCCAAAGTGGGGACAAATCTGGGAAAGTTGAAGCTATTGTTATTTGAAACCCAACAGTACTAATTCTATAGCAGGAATGCTGGAAAAAAATTTATCCCAGCCAGGATTTTTTGTTTCTTTTTCAGCAAAACTTTTCTTCTGAAAGAACAAAAAAGAGATTTTTCCTGACTTTTGCTATCTTGACCTGACCAAGATTTTTTTGTTTTCTGATGCTGAATGGCACCACATGATCAAATTTTGAAAATATTTCCCAGCCCCATCCCCAAAGGGTTAAGCACTGCTCCTCAGCAGCTATGCACTCAGCCATTCCAAATTTCTCAGAATGCCAAAAATAAGTAGAGCTGGCAGTGTGGAATGCAGAGTATTGGCACCATGTAACCACTAGTATATATTTTTATATGTATGTATATATATATATACAGTGCCCCCCCGCCTAACAGGCCTCCCATGTAAGGGATTTTTGCCAAACAGACCAGCTCTGCAAGCAGTTTTTCCTCCCACCCAACAGACTTCTTTTGGTTCGAAATTAGTGTTGAAAATTGAATTATATATATATATATATATATATATATATATGTATATACATATGTGGGTTTCTCTGTCTCTGAAGAACGTCCTCTGGTCCATGAGCACCACACATGCAGTGCTCGCATCCCTGTGACTCCCCTGTGGGTGCAATGCTGGGAAGGAGGTTAGGACGCACATCACCCCATTGTCAGCGAGAGAGGATTTATAGCTGAGGAACGGACTCAGTGCCGGATATAGTATAGGAGAACAAGACAACCCCCTCAAGCCCTCGCCACAAATGGTGCGCCCAGGGAGAGGGTATATAGCAGCCCTAGCTGGGCTACAAGCACAGGGGTTACTCAGGGGAGACCCAACAGGCTGCGCAGCAGGGGGAGCTATAGCATGGCATGCAAGTGCCAGGACAACACATACAGCTTGGTTATGGTTACCATTTTTTTTCAACATTTGTGATCTCAGCTGATACAGGTGGAACATCAGATAATACTTTATGGCTCATTTTCCCCACAAATCAGGGTCTTTCTTGAGCTAAGCATTTGTTTTTGCATAGGTGTAGTATTAATGATGTGTAATATTTTTGCGATTGAACTTGCTGTTCAACAATGCCCTGCACTGCAAATGCTAATGGCACCCCAATAACTTGCTACCAGCCATAGTAAATGAGGATTATCCAATTTGGATGTAACCTTGGTTACTTCTGAAGTAGGTATCAGTGTAAAGAAATGTTGGGAGTTTTTTCAGATTCAGCTCATGGCCATAAGCAGGAAGTTTTCCCCTATCATCATGCAGGTTACTGAAATTTCCTTTTTTCAACTCAAATGGTGGAGGCTTCCCATCCATTCTGAGGTGAACTTGGGATTTTATTGGGGGGAGGGGGCATCTCAGTTTGACCAAAGGTCTCTGAATTGTCCTCAGGTTGAGAAGGCCTAATAAGCCAGGAACAAATTGGATAAACATTATCCTTTTGTCTTTAGAAATCACCAATGTTGATCCTATGCTAGGAATGCACAAAAAACACCCCCACCCCTTGTGAGGAATTTCTTGAATTTTGAGGCAAAATTGATGCAATACAGATGCTATCTTGAAATTCAACCTATTGAAATTTGACCATCACATAATTTGATGGTTGAATTTGCTGGGAGGTCAACTTGCAACTCAACGTAGGCCCTGCAATTTGACCCACAGAGATGGGCAAAAATAACATCAAATATGATGTAGAAAACATTGCATTTGATGTTGCTTTGAAATTTGACCCTACAGTCCAGCAATTGATTAGGGTCAAATTGTGGGGCTACCACCTGTATTATAAAAAATGTCATGCTTTTTCCTAAGTTAGGTGTTACTCCATAAATATGACTTTCAATTTCCAACGCTCATTGGCACACAATTTTGCAAAAATACCTTGGCTTTGCTGGACAAGGGTTAAATCCAACAACAGAAATCTACAACAGCATGGGCTATATCCTATAATTTTTATTTTATGTTTACAATCACACCCACTCCAGAAATAACCAAGGTTGCGCTCAAGTGGGACAACCGTTTGCATCTCCCTCAATATAAACGCTCACCAAAAAAAAGGGTATTGCTCCTCCAATCCCTCCTTTCAAGATCAGCACTTCTCTATATATATATATATATATATAGAATGTATCAGGTCCTGTCCCTTCGAAGCCGCGACACGGCGTCGGCCCCCAAGGCGTTCGACATCCACACAACAACCGCCCTCACCTCACTCTCCGCATCGGGCGTCCCTTCCACACTGGGTGCCCGGTGACGTCAAAGCCCGCGCGTTGCCACACTGACCCGTGGCTTCATCCCATCACTCGCTTCGTCGGTCCTCTGGGGGGGACGTTGCCGTTGCTTTTGAATGACGGCAATATACAGGCCTATACAGCAGGAACCCATTCAGGGTTCGGGATGCTGGGATTTGAAAGAGAGGAAAAAAATGGCGGAAAGAGGAAGGGAATGAGTGCGTGCGTGGCGACCATCTGGCGCGGAAATAATCACGTTTCTCTTTCGATATACAGTATTTGTGCTCGTATAAACATGTACCGCATGCAATTTCAAAAACAGTGGTGTTTCTCATACAAGGAACAGTCAACCTTGGATGAGTTAATGTAAAAGTGCTAGCATTCATCGGTGGTCAATGTTCAGTGCTCGAGTGTAGAAAGTGTATCTGTAGCAAACAACAGCATATGGGGTTAAAAATAGCGCATTGTTCATTGGTTTTGCATTTTGGCAGTGAAACACTCCTGTGTTCTAAGAAGCATTCACGACAAAGTATCAGTGTTGATAAGTCAGTTGGTTTCCTCTTTTTGATTTAGAGCTGAGGGTTCCTTGGTAATCAAAATTCTGGTCAAGTAACCATTCCATGCTGAACGATTCTTTCCCATCTTGCAACTAATAAGTCAGGATCGACCTGTGGTTCATTTTTGTTGAAGGCCTTCATGTAAGCCCAGCCATCAGGTGGGTCAGGGCAAAGTCAGACTTCGATCAGAAAAAAATGTGTTGTTGCAATTTCGCAAAGACTTTTTTTTCTAATCTTGTATTGTCTGTCATCTGGCATCCGAAATGAAAGGGCTTAGAACCCAAATAATAACGGAACTAATCCACCAGAAAAGGGATAAAAAGCTCAGGCTTAGGGAATTGTATATTACAATTTGACTGAAAATTTTCTGTACTTGTTAAAGGATGCACCATGATTTTTCCAGACTTCCCCCTTATTGAGTGAACTGCCCTGTTTTCATAAAGCTGTTCATGCACAGGGACCACATTTTGAGGAAAAAGTTTCATTTTGCCACCCAAGGGTCAAGGTCTAGGCTATATATATTCGAGCTATCGTATTTATTGTCAATCCCATTTGTTTATGGTTCTGAAAAGCCCTTGGATAAAGGAAAATTATTAATAGTAAACCACAAAAAAAAACACCTTGACGATATATTTTGTTTAAATATTGTGATGTCTTCTTCATTTTTTATAGTAGGGTCAATTTCATTTCTTTGTGCCATGTCAGAGTGGAAGGACGTCATTTGTGTAAGATGATTTCAGGGTCATGTGTGTAAAATATTGACCCTTGGACAGTGACAGGTAATTTTCTGTTGCCCAATGGTGCCAGAAACTTTTTGCACGGCTCCGCATTTTGGTTTGACCGAAGGTCACCAAAATGAAGATTTATCGGCTGAGTAGCCGAAGTCGGGAAAAATTCAGGAAAGGAAAAAGCATTGTTTTCATAATCCCTCAATGCTATAATCTTACAGCAGGAATGCAGAAAAAAATCCACCCAACAGTAACTGATTTTTACTGATGCTTTTTTTTCAGGATTGCTAAAAAATTGAGGATTTCTCCTGACTTTGGCATTTTAGCTCATGCTAGGTGTTTCCTTTTGCCTGTGGCACAAAATTTTGCAAATACTAATGCAGATACGTAAAGTAAAATTTATGGAAAGGCAGTGAACGTAGCAGCACTAAATGGAAGATTGACTGCATTTATTTTTCCTAGAAGTGATTCATTCAAGTGGAACGCAATTTTTGCACGGAAGATGTTTTTTATAGGGTAAACTTGATCGATCGGTTTTTGCGACGTCTTTGAAAAATGGAAACAATTGAACTTGCAAAATAATGCCCATGTCATTCACATTCTTGAATAAATTGGTAACGACTCAATTAACAATAATTTCCATCCAATTCTTTCATTGATGGATAAGCCAGAATCCCCAGTGAATGGCAAAAAACCTTGCAATAATAGCCGCGTCAATATGAGAAAAATCTAGACTTTATTTTGCAGAAGTTTCTGAAAATTACAAAAGTGACTGCATAGAATTTTCCCTACGTGACGGGTGTTTTAATTTGGGATGCAGTTTATTTAACTAACTGATTTACAAAATTGAATCTTTCATTTGCGCTGCAGCGGATCGAAATGGGCAAATTCTTACAACAAAAAATATTTCTGTAGAACTTGAATTTATAAAAGAAGCAGGACACGTTTTCTATTTTGATCCTAAATGAGTTTCTGAAAAGCGGATGGTTGGAAAGGAAATCATTGCGCCAATTTCTAAAGATTTTAAAAGAAGGACGGTCAAGTTTTCGAAAAATTAGGTCCTTTCAGGATGAATGATTTATAAGCTGTAAAAAAAAAACACTGCTTACAGCTGAGTTTGTATTCCACTCCATTTGTTTTCCAGTGTAAAATCAGCTTAGTGAGTAAATAAACGGGTTTCCGCTGGATGAGACCTTTAAATGTGTGCCACAGTTCTGCATGATTTCGCAAAATAAATAAGAAAAATTGCATTTACATTCCCAGCCATCAAACTGCTGGTCAAAATGTTTATTAATCGCCGCGAGGCTTACAATTATGATTCAATTTTCCCCTGGAAATAAAGCTTTGAACACATTTAGTTTCTGCTTGCGAAAAATATCCTGAACGAGTCTTCGAAGAGAATAGCGTCATGAAAAATAATCTCACGATAATAAATTTTGTTTATTCCAACGTGGAAGTACCTTGTTGAAAGCAAGAGCCTCTCATGTAATGCAGAAAATAAATTTTATTTAAAAAAAAAATGAAGGGCCTCTCACGTGTAGGAAAACGAGTTTTCCTTCAAATGTGGTGGCGCTGCTGCATACTAATGCTTCCATTCGCAAATATTCCACCTCGCAAAAGAAAAAAAAGTAAAAAAGGGTGACAGCCCTTGAGGCAATGTCATGCCAGGGACGCTGAAAGGAAATTGATCGACGCTGTACTGTTGTGGGTGGGTCTAAGCCAGAATAATAATTAATGCATTCTAATTTTTTTTTTTTTACATCGGAGTATATTTGGATCGGAAGAAGCAATGAACAGTGGGAGAAAATCCAATTGAAAGGTTCGTTGAATTCGCGCAAACCTGAAATCCGGATCAATTAGAAGCGATTTCTTTGAAGAAATTTCAACAAGCCCAAAACGTGCGCATCTCTATAGATGCGTAAAGATACGAAGGCACTTTTTCCAAAATATTCCCTATTTAGTTCATCTTTATATTCTTTATTCTTTTATTTTGTTCCGGTATGTATAAAAAACATTGTTCCATCCATGGCCGGATTAAACCACATTTTGGCCTGATGCTGCACAAAAAAAGGGCCTTATTTCTTTTTGCAAAAATGAATTTTCCTCACACAATTAAAAATGTAATTTGTAGAGAACAAAGGATATCTGAGGCTAAAATCCAATCACACATAGATATGGTAGAATTCCACCTCAATGAATCTCATTACAATACACTTTTCTTATAATGCATTTTTCTTGGTCCTGGCCCTTTCCCCTTATGGCACCATTTAATGAATTAATTTTAGGCTATTGTCTCATTATAACAAAATGTTGGCCTTGATGCTGTGCATAGGCTATAGCAATTACTTCATATATGGTGGAAGTAATAAAAAAAAATGAAAAGGTGCGGTAGTCCAATTTCTTGAAAGACAAGATCTTTGTAGAGAAGGTTTGGTGTTCAAAAAACACACAATAACATCACACATTTTTTGAAATTCTGTAGCTACATTCTAAATTGTATGCCTTTCTTTCAAGTAAACATTGTCCTAGAATAAGATATGTTCCTCTATTTGAAGGAGCAGGCAGGTATGAGGAACAATTTTGATTGGCTTATGTGGCATTTGCCAAAACACTCAGTGACTTTTTCCAAGGCTTTGGATTTACTTGTACAAAATTCACATATTGGAAGAATATAATAAATTACCAACCTGAATTGAAAGCCAGCAGGCTCTTTTTGTGCTCAAATTTTGAAATTTTACGGATAGTGTATGAAAAACCACCCACTTCCCATTGTTTCAACAAAAATTACTTGAAAAATAAAATTGCCCCACCTTTCCTTCATTAAACATTTATTAATAGGCATAAACCCCAAACAAATGTGAAATTGTATCTAAATTACAAATTTCCAATTATATGCTCGGACATAAACCTCAGTGCATTTGAGAGATATTTTGAAGTGTTTAATTAGGAATGGGCACAAAAATATCAGTTGTTCCACTTGTGGCACAACAGATGTACATAATCAAAGAAATTCATGATGAGGAAGTATGTGTCTGCCTTAAAAACAAAAATGCCTCATCATAATTTCAACTTTAACCTGGATTGCATATCAAAATTACATAAACTTATTCCATTTATTCAAAAATTTACCAAATTGTAAGCCATACTGTGTGTCATGAGCACTTGAAAAAATTGCATTTCTGAATGAATGCTGAAGTGAGGAAAAAGTTCCAATCCAGTATTTTATTCTAATTGTTTCAAACATTTCAAGAAAGATCTAGAAATTGTCTGAAGTTTCTCAGTGTCATCATAACAACAACAAAAAACTTGCAGCATTTACATTAGAATGCAGTGAGGGGCTCCACAAAAAAGCAAAGAGAAATAACATTCAGCAACTTGTAAATCTTTTTATTACTTCCAAAATGTTTATATAGACTAAATAGAGCAATGGAAAATCTAGAAAATACATATAGAAACTGCAATTTTTTTTATTGAAAACTGGCAAGAGTGAAAGATAAAGACATATTTTCCCAACACAAGATAAATAGGGATATGTAACAATAACAAACTCAGTTTGCCAAACTCCTGCTCCTGAAAGTCCTCATAGAAAATGTGGCTTAATTGGACAAGATCCTCTTGGCCTGGTGCACAGTATAAAATTTCAGGGGGGGATCTTTCTATTTCCCAGGATGCAACATGGGAAACTTTTTTTTTAGGGGGAGTGGGTGTTCAAAAAGCATCTCTGTTGCAAGAAAGCGACACTTGGGTTTATGGAACCCAGAACAATGACAAAGGGGGAGGGGAATAAGGATGCACAGCAGGGAATTGATTAAATGAAATAAATTTTTACATAACAATTGTTTATAAATCACTGATGTTTCAGAAATAAAATGTAATAATTTTGTAAACACCAAGAAATCAGTTCACAAGATTTTTGAGGCCATGCACCACAGGCTTTAGAAGTGGGGACAGGAGTGACACATTTTATACCACCACCAGTGGTGTGAGTGGAATTGAAATGTTTGATTTAATTTTCTCCTCCACATGATTTGTTGGCTCTGCCTCTTCCTGTTTTTTGTGTCCTTGATCTTGTTTCCTCTTCAAGGGTTTTTATGTGCAGCAGCGTGCTTGTATTTATTTATTGATGCTTGCTTTTTAAAATCCTAAATACTTTTCTCCTTTCTGCTTTTGCAAAGTTTTCAGACTCTATCAAAAGCTTGAATTCCCCAGCTTAGGAATTTTTAATTTGAAATTCCTCTGTTTGGGGAATTTCATTTCTGAATTATCTGGGGGCCTCTTTGCGTGGTGGGCCTAATGCTACAGCATCAATAGTCAACTCAGTCAATTGAAATTCAATTTTTTGCATGAACTAACTCAAATAGAAAATACGACAACCAAATGGCAACAATGACATGAGGAAGGTTGATTCTCAAAGCTTCAGAAATAAAACCAGGCATTCCTTTTAAAACCCGCGTCTTAGTTTTGCTCTTACAATAAATATACCCCCTAACTGTTGAAGGTGATGGATGTTTACATGGTAAACCTGTTAGAAATGGACTTTTGAAAGACTAGGGACTCTCGAATTTTAATAAAAATATTCTCTTTTAAATTTGGAAGGACCAGGGGAAAGTGTTAGCCTATATGCGATTTCTCTGCGAAGATTTTTTTCTAAACTATTCAATCGATTAATTATTATTTTGGAACTGGCTGAAAACCTTGTTCTTTAAATTGTGCTCATTAATTGCTGGGTGTTGTGCATTTTTGTCAATAACGTTGCCAATGATAGGATTCATGCATTTTTATGTACTGTGATGCACATTTGTTTTTATTTTCATTTTTGAATGGATGTCTTTGTGATGAGTGTTGGAGGGTGGGGGGATTGGGTGAAATGTTTTGAATTTGAACCATGTCAAAGCTGAAAATTGGCAAAATAAGCATACAGCTAGTACAGTATTCATCAAACAAGTAACCTGTTGAAAAAGTTGTGTTAAGCTGCAGGTCCTCTTGTACAACTTCCCTTTACAGTGAAAGAGTCACAAATAGCAGCTGAGCACCAACACGGGGATCAGCTGTGTAATGTGGCTCACGCAGGCCAAACCTGCGGAATCCCACTGGGATTAATTCGCGCGCAGTTCAGCAACTAAAGCCAAGAAGAAGGAAAAAAAAACAAAAGCAAGAACCCCGCTGTACCGAAAAAGCAAATAACCCCATTTCATTGGGCATCAGCAGCAAAAAGGAATAAAAGAATAATCCATCAGGCCCCTTTCCATTGATCCTTGAGTGGGCTTCATCAAGCAGCAGACAGGATGACGACAGGTCGCAGCAGCAGCGAACAAGTCCCTGCTCCTTTGTCTTTGTTACTTGCCCCTGGAAAACGCAGGCTGTTGCTAGGCACGGCGGCGGCCATTTGCTGCCTCATACAGATCTTCGTTCCTGGGGCCCAGACCTCGCCTGACACCACCTTCACCAACTCATTTTATGTGAGGCTTAGGAGAAGTATGGCGCCGGATGCAGTGGAGGCTTTGGCTGGCAAGCATGGCTTTCAGAACTGGGGCAAGGTGAGGTTTCAGTTTATATATGAAAAGTCACTGTGACTTAAATGTGCATCAGCTCTTAATCCTGCCCAGAGCAGCAAATGTTTTTTCAAAATTACCATCCCTGGTACTCACAAATTTGAGAAAGTAGAACAGCAGTACATGTGGTACAATATTTTAGAATTTGAACCTCATTTGTTGCCAGACTGGGGTTGAATTGCAAAGTATTCAAGTTTTGAAAGAAAATTGGTGGTAATTTTTAATACATTGAATTTGGTGTTTTGTGTCTCTCTATGGATTGATTTGCAGGGCAGAGATCTAATTGCAAGTCAACCTCCCAGAAAATTTGACAATTAATTTGTGGAATGGTCAAATTGTGGCATGTTGAATTGAAAAGTACTGCCTATATTTCTGAAAAGTAAATACATGTGGACTCTCTCTACAATAAAACTCAAGGAAACGGAAAAAAATCATTGTAGATTAGAACCCATATATAACATGGAGACAACCTATGGGACCACAAAATATGTTATGGAGAGAAAATTGTGACAGACAAGATCATTGTAGAGAGTTCATCTGCGATGGTGGTATACAGATGGTGCCTCACAATTCGACCTTCCGCAATTTGTCAATCCTGCACTTACATGGTTTAATTTGATGGAAGGTTGATTTGCACTATGCCCAACAATTTGACATGCTTCAGCCAATTTTCTAGTGCTTTTGTGCAGCTCTTAATTTTACAGTGTCTCACAATTTGACCATTTTGCAATTTGACCCCAGCCGAGTGAGGTTCAAATTGTAGGGTACAACCTGTGCTTTATAAATTGTAGTAATAGTAGTACAGTATTACAGAAGTTAAATGCTGGGTGTATATTTTTACATTTTTTCTGAAAATCCAATGAAATTGTTATAAAACCTTAGAAAAAATTCAATACTATGAGTATACCCTACAGTAAAATCTCATTCAAACAAATTTAGTGGAACCAGAAAAAAGGCGTTGGACCCAAATTCTTCGGAGGAATTCGAAAAACGCTGTTGTTTTTGAGACAGGGACATAAAACGAATTTGATTTGTTAGCATGACTTCATTGTAGTGTACTATAATAGCTGCCAATTTTATTGTCAACAGGCGACAAATCGTAGCTGAAAAAATGTAGACCCGAGTTGCATTTTGCTGTTGCTTACTTAATTGCCGTAAGATTACCATCAAGAATGTTGAAAATAAAGGTTCAATAGTCCGTAAACTGCTGAAGTTTGGCTACTTAAAACAGGCTGTGTTTTTAAGATCTTTGGCCAAACCAATTCAAAATATCTTATTTCTCGTACAATGTCTTAACGGTAGGAAACCTACTACTGCAGTATAGAACTGTCTCACGCCAATGTCTGACGAAATATTTAAAGAAAGTGCTGCTGGACTCACGTGTTCTTGGAGGAAAATTAGTAGGTTATGTCCAGTTGCTTGTGTAAAACGCATCTATGTAATCTTAATGAAAATATTGACCCGCTTTCTAGATATAACACGAAACACAATTCAGTGATTTTTCAAATTTAAATAGGGCACAGAGATCCGTGTTAGTCAATTTAAAAATGTCAGAGCTTCAAGCGAATGAACCTCAATCAAGATAATGATCATTTAACTGATATAATCTCGGGTTCGAATAACAGTCATTCACGCCGGTTGACCAGCCTAGCAGAAATAAANTTAGTCAATTTAAAAATGTCAGAGCTTCAAGCGAATGAACCTCAATCAAGATAATGATCATTTAACTGATATAATCTCGGGTTCGAATAACAGTCATTCACGCCGGTTGACCAGCCTAGCAGAAATAAATGGACGAGATGATAAGAAAATGTAAAAATATAATACTGGATACGTATAAAATGTGTTCCATGGTGTCTTGTAGGGGAAGGTAGAGAGCCGTTGCCTTCAACTATAAGATGAATCATTCACTTATAGTATGAGTCGAGATGAGTTAAAGGTCACATATTAAAGTTGACATTTCTAATTAATGCAATGGCTTGCAGCTGTTGTAATATAGACGGTGACGCATGAGTTAATTGTTACTCCGAAGAATAATCATTCACTTACGAAAATTTCGTGTGTCACAAATATTCCAGTCCAGAAAAGATAATTTCACACGGATAAATTGTTCTAAAAAATACGTTCCATATTTGAAATTCATTATTTGCTTGATGAAATGATTGTTTTATCCAGCGCGAAGGTTCAGTAATTTTTTGTTGGGATCCACAAGCGAACTAGGGATGTTTTTTTTTTTTCAAAAAACCCTCCGAATTTTAATTTTTGTTTTCTCAGTTTTTGATTGATAAAAATGCTGAGAAAAATCAACATCAAACTGCAAACATCGTACCAAATAAAGCAGAATATATACTGAAGGAAAAGGCTATCGAAATCATTAAATTCCTTTTTTTTTTACAGGTTTTGCAATCTGACCATGAATATCACTGGGTTCATCAAGGACTTCAACATTCCAGGAGGAAGAGAAGCATTCCGTTGACGAGAAAGCTGAAAACAGACTCGAATGTAAGTGAAATTTAGTGAAAAACATGATGCTGCCAATTTTAAGAGATTTAAAATGTCCAAAGAACTATTGAAACCATTTGAGGCATTCACATTATTGTGTTATAGATCATTTTGATGTTTAACCCTATAAAGATCAAGATTTCTCTTGAAAATGGGAAGATTTCCAAAAATAATTCTGCCTTTAGCAGGAAGAGAAATATTCTCAGAAATTCTATAATTGTGGGAAATCCTCCTTAGGATTTCTCCCTTTACCCTGAGAGAATTTGTATATGCCTGTGGAAAATTATTTGTAACATATGATTGCTCTGTCGTTTGGTTGTCTGTTGTATTTTGCAGTAATTTGAATGGAAAAAAAGTCTATGTAAATTGTTTGACTGCTGGGATTCTTACAAAATCCCCCGGTTTGTATTCAATATGGTCATCCTGTGTACAGAAATGCAATTTGCGCGTTTTTACCAGAACTTGTGAAAAACCCCTTTTTGTATTTTTGGTTTGCCCCTTCGGGACCCTTGAAGCGGCCACGACCTCAGCACTCGGAGATCACGTGATCCCGGGTGCGCGCGCGCCTGGGGGGTTGTTGTCCGGCTCCCTCTGGTTGTTGGTAACCTGATCCTCTTGAAGAGGGGATCCTGCACCCCTTTCCCGCGCCGCGCGTTGGCTCGCAGATGTCGGCGTCTTGTTGACACTGGCCACCTGCAGCTGGGATCTTGGAAATTTTCCATTGCAACTGCGCAGTAATGTGCAGCTGCACCAGTTGTTGTTTCCTAAACTGAACATCTGCGCCCATCTGGCGTTTTTGGCGCGCT
>CAJPEX010001350.1:0-60366 GCA_905338405.1 Notodromas monacha | reverse complement strand
TCATGTCAGCCTCTTAATTATAACTTGCATAGTCTACTCATGTGCACCACAACATCTTACTTTACCTTATACTGGTCGATACAAATTATCCCTTTTTGATAAACATGATTTTCCTCAGAAAGTTCGACATACCTCAAATCGAAGTGTGATTTACAAACGCAAGATGCATTTGAAAACATCAAAGTACAGTACAAAACTACACAGCAAGTTCATTTTCTTGCAAAATTGCGCCAGACATTAGAATATTGGAGGTTCTGAGTTCTGATGAGATACAAATTGCATTCAACCATCTTGCAGTTAAGATAACTTAGACACTGTAGCTTTAAAGGCCTTCTCGTTTAAGAATACAACATTTTATGATACTGCAAAATCGCATTGCTTCTGATCATATAAATTAAAAATGCTGACGAAAACTGCTGTGCGTTTGAAGAAAAGCTGGAATTAATCATAGAAATATAGAATACTGTACTTCAGTTTCTAACAAGACTTAGCTGGTAAACAGAAGCTAAAGTTGAAGCAAGGGACTATTCTTAGTTTGAAGGAATTGCATGCAATAATAGCGCGTATTTTAATCACAAGAGAAATCGCTGCAATTTTTCAGACGCAAGAAAGTCACACTATCATTGGCGCGCTATAAATAAGGCATTTCTCTTCAATTTTCAAAAGGCGATAAACCTTCTCATCGTCTATAAAGTGGTACTTCTTTGGTTAGTTTGTCGACGTTTTAGGTCTCTACATAAGCGTTATTAAAGAGTGTTAGTGATTTGTCGTAGAGCTTATTTAGGAGTTGGTACGCATATTATTGTCTGCAGATTATCTATCCAGTATCTCAGCTTTCGGCACTAATTCTTCTCTTCTCCCGCAATTCAGACGAATCATCCTTCGTCGCAGCTTCGCTAATTTCCTCCTCTTGTATCACACTCGTAGAACTAATTGCTTGCCTTTTTCCCTCATCATTTCCGCATCCGATCTGCACCAGGTCTTCCATTTTCCCAAGCATCTGGATACTGCCATTTCCGTTTCGCACAGCCAGGATTCGACGCAAATTAGGCGGCGGAACGTAGTTCTCGTAGCCCGGTGGGACCCAGTCCCCCAGCATCAGATGCGCAGACAGTCGGGGCTCAATTTCGTAATGGAAATCGATCTTGTGCATTATCAGCCGCTCCGGGTCGAGGTTCATCTCGTGGATTGACCTGAGAAAATGAATGGTCATCAACGCGAACGATCATTAAGGTCCAGGCAATGAATCATTCGGGGTTCCGAAACGAGACTATTCACAACTACAGTACAGTTGAACCCCGATAAATCAAACCTCTCCAAATCGAATTTTTTTCCACAAACCTCGGTTTGAATTCCTTCAGAAACAATGCATTGAAAAACTTTCTCAACTCGAAGGATTTTCCTCTCAAACCTACGTAACTCGAATTTTCCTGAAGAATTTCGGCTATTATTTTCTTGACATAGACAAGAGAAAATCAATAAAAAATGTAACTGGATATGTTTTTAAATAGAGGGGAAGACTATTGGGAAAATTAACCGCCGTCTCCAATTTCAGATTGTTGGAAAGTCATTCAAGAAGCAATTTAAAACCCAGAATACTGTATCATGTAACATTTCCTGCAATTCTGTTACAATTCCCACAACAAAAATGCTTGTTTCCCTGACTTGAAGCATCCCTAAATCGACTTTTTTGCTGGTCCTTTGAAATTCGACTTAGAGAAGTTCGACTACAACGGATGTAATCCAGTCAAGTTCTCTATTTTATCAAGAATTTTCAAATCCTATTTTCTTTTTCGAATAGCTCAAGATATAAAAAATCCAGCGTTAAGTTTTCTGCTAAAAACGCGGAGAGGCATCTGGCGAATTTTTCACCCAAGTACTGTAATAACTTTCCGGATTGACACGCACACATGGTACATAAAAACTGTTTGCGAGGTCATATAGCGCAAGATATTTCACACAGTACTAAACCCACACAAATTCGAGCACTTCAGGGAGTTGAAAATATACTGTGAAGACTAAATTCGTTCAAAAAATTACTGCGATAATTCCAACACGCGTTTGACACCTCGGAAAATAACTGGGAATTCCCTGGTTAAACTCAACGTGAATAATTTGCTGTACCCACTCCAACACAAGATTAAGAGGAAAGATTTGTTTTCACGAGGATGCAATAATTTTTCACCTGCATCCCATTCATTTCAAGAGACAGTAATCGTTGTGCTGAGGTCGCCACTAATCTCCTTTCATTTCGCAGGGAGTTTTAGTACCGGAAGACGGCATAAATTATCCCTTTCTTTTATCATGCTCGTAATTACTAGAGATTGTCGGGATAACACCATCACTTTTTGCGTCATTCGCCACATATTTCATGATTACATGTTCAAAACACCTCGAAATTTTGACGTTTTGTGGGCTATTAGCGCGTAAACGTCGGCACGATTTTACTAGACACGAGTAATTTTTCAGTTTTCCGAAATGAGCTCGGATAATTTTTGAAATAATCCTCGGTTGTAATAAGACGTTTGAATGGTTTCTTGAGCGATTTTCACCTGCGATCAGGATCACTCAAGTCTGAATTGTTTCACTGAACTAACGGATACTTTCAAAGCTTCAGCATCAAAGAACGTAGTTATCATCGAGGAATAAATCTCATTAATACTGTGGTTGATACTCACAAGAACGGTAATTCAGGAGGAGGAGGATCCAGGAATTTGTACTCGACTTTCTGCTCCTCCAATAAAACAGGGTCCATGTAATTTACCCCAGCCTCTATTTTCAAATTCGGTCTGTGGTTGATACTCACAAGAACGGTAATTCAGGAGGAGGAGGATCCAGGAATTTGTACTCGACTTTCTGCTCCTCCAATAAAACAGGGTCCATGTAATTTACCCCAGCCTCTATTTTCAAATTCGGGTTCACGTCTTCCAGCATCAGGCAAAGAAGATTTAGATTTTGGCATTTCGGCAACCGATCCATTTTGAGCATCTTCAAATTTCTGTTGATAAAGAGAAAAAGCTTAGTCGAAGAGATAACAAGGTAGTGTTTCTATAAACACGCGATCATTTCCTTGTTATGTATTGTACCTGTCCGCTTCATTAAATTTTTTGGGTGCTCTGCTAAATTAAAAATGATATTTCAACAAACCTACCATACAACGAACCTGACTTCACACATGAGTAACCAATCAATAACAGTGTAACCACTTTAACAACCTAAAATGTAATTCACTTATAACATAACATCTCATTTCCTATCTCAACACAAAAATAAACACACATTCAACAGATGACTGAAACTGATCACTTCTCTAGTAAATAATTGACCACTGGCTGAACTAACCAGGACTCAACTAACCCAACACCTAGATGATCATTGGAAAAAATGAATACTGCATATTCTCCAAAAACCGTCCCTGGAGTTTACAAATACAGTATTGGGCTTTTCTCCTGATGTTCAATAGAGACTGGCTTCTATTACAGACCAGCGCTGATTTCCAACAATTAATACTTCCAAACAAAAGAAAAAAACCATTGTGAAAGACCTTTGATTGCAACCTTTTCTTGAAAAATGAGACAGGAATGCTTCAAGAATTGATAATGGGAAAGGGTTCCTTTCTTTAGCACATAATACAGGTTTGTAAAAGTTTGTTTTGATTGAGAGATTTATCTCTCAATCAAAACCTAAACTAAACTAACCCAACGTCTAACTGACCACATAACCTCATGAAAAATATATCATATCCAAGCTATTGAAAAACTATCACCACGAACCTGATTAGTACACCAACAACTTACACAGCCATCTACGTCGAACAAACCTAACCAAAACGTATCTCAACCAGCCTAATATGATCTTTGTGCATTGACAAAATGATCCCGAGATTTAAAAAATCATCTAAATCACAACATCTCGAATACGCGTTCACAGCTTACTTTAACTTCACAACGGCAGCGACTCCTCGATCGCTAATACTTTTGCAACCGCTTATATCCAGGTATTCCAAGGACTCCTCGTATTCCGCTGTTATCTGATCCATGCAAAAATCGTCCACGTGAGGACAATCACTCAAATTCAGCCATCTCAAATGCCNGGTTCCGAAACGAGACTATTCACTACTACAGTACAGTTGAACCCGGATAACTCAAACCTCTCCAAATCGAATTTTTTTCCACAAGCCTCGGTTTGAATTCCTTCAGAAACAATGCATTGAAAAACTTTCTCAACTCGAAGGATTTTCCTCTCAAACCTACGTAACTCGAATTTTCCTGAAGAATTTCGGCTATTATTTCCTTGACATAGACAAGAGAAAATCAATAAAAAATGTAACTGGATATGTTTTTAAATAGAGGGGAAGACTATTGGGAAAATTAACCGCCGTCTCCAATTTCAGATTGTTGGAAAGTCATTCAAGAAGCAATTTAAAACCCAGAATACTGTATAATGTAACATTTCCTGCAATTCTGTTACAATTCCCACAACAAAAATGCTTGTTTCCCTGACTTGAAGCCTCCTTAAATCGACTTTTTTTGCTGGTCCTTTGAAATTCGACTTGGAGAAGTTCGACTACAACGGATGTAATCCAGTCAAGTTCTCTATTTTATCAAGAATTTTCAAATCCTATTTTATTTTTCGAATAGCTCAAGATATAAAAAATCCAGCGTTAAGTTTTCTGCTAAAAACGCGGAGAGGCATCTGGCGAATTTTTCACCCAAGTACTGTAATATCTTTCCGGATTGACACGCACACATGGTACATAAAAACTGTTCTTGAGGTCATATAGCGCAAGATATTTCACACAGTACTAAACCCACACAAATTCGAGCACTTCAGGGAGTTGAAAATATACTGTGAAGACTAAATTCGTTTAAAAAATTACTGCGATAATTCCAACACGCGTTTGACACCTCGGAAAATAACTGGGAATTCCCTGGTTAATCTCAACGTGAATCATTTGCTGTACCCACTCCAACACAAGATTAAGAGGAAAGATTTGTTTTCACGAGGATGCAATAATTTTTCACCTGCATCCCATTCATTTCAAGAGACAGTAATCGTTGTGCTGAGGTCGCCACTAATCTGCTTTCATTTCGCAGGGAGTTTTAGTACCGGAAGACGGCATAAATTATCCCTTTCTTTTATCATGCTCTTAATTACTCGAGATTGTCGGGATAACGCCATCATTTTTTGCTTCATTCGCTACATATTTCATGATTATATGTTCAAAACACCTCGAAATGTTGACGTTTTGTGGGCTATTAGTGGGTGAACGCCTGCACGATTTTACTATACACGAGTAAATTTTCAGTTTTCCGAAATGAGCTCGGATAATTTTGGAAATAATCCTCGGTTGTAAGAAGACGTTTGAATGGTTTCTTGAGCGATTTTCACCTGCAATCAGGATCACTCAAGTCCGAATTATTTCACTGAACTAACGGATACTTTCAAAGCTTCAGCATCAAAGAACGTAGTTAGTTACCATTGATAAATAAATCTCAGTAATGCTGTGGTTGATACTCACAAGAACGGTAATTCAGGAGGAGGAGGATCCAGGAATTTGTACTCGACTTTCTGCTCCTCCAATAAAACAGGGTCCATGTAATTTACCCCAGCCTCTATTTTCAAATTCGGGTTCACGTCTTCCAGCATCAGGCAAAGAAGATTTAGATTTTGGCATTTCGGCAACCGATCCATTTTGAGCATCTTCAAATTTCTGTTGATAAAGAGAAAAAGCTTAGTCGAAGAGATAACAAGGTCGTGTTTCTATAAACACGCGATCATTTCCTTGTTATGTACCTGTCCGCTTCATTACATTTTTTGGGTGCTCTGCTAAATCAAAAATGATATTTTAACAAACCTACCATACAACGAACCTGACTTCACACATGAGTAACCAATCAATAACAGTGTAACCACTTTAACAACCCACAATGTGATTAACTTATAACGTAACACCTCATTTAACTTATCTGAACACAAAAATAAACACGCACCCAACAGATGACTGAGACTGATCACTTCTCTGGTAAATAATTGACCACTGGTGGAACTAACCAGGACTCAACTAACCCAAAACCTAGATGATCATTGGAAAAAAATTAATACTGCATATTCTCCAAAAACCGTCCATGGATTGATTACAAATACAGTATTGGGCTTTTCTCCTGATGTTCAATAGAGACTGGCTTCTATTACAGACCAGCGCTTATTTCCAACAATTAATACTGCCGAACAAAAGAAAAAAACCCTTACGAAAACCCTTTGATTGCAACCTTTTCTTGAAAAATGAGACAGGAATGCTTCAAGATTTGATAATGGGAATGGGTTCCTTTCTTCAGCAAATAACACACGTTCATAAAGGATTATTTGGATTAGAAAAACTATCGCCACGAACCTGATTAAAACACCAACAATTAACACAGCCATCTACGTCGAACAAACCTAACCAAAACGTATCTCAACCAGCCCAATATGATCTTTGTACATTGACAAAATGATCCCGAGATTTAAAAGCTAATCTAATCACAACATCTCGAATACGCGTTCACAGCTTACTTTAACTTCACAACGGCAGCGACTCCTCGCTCGCTAATACTTTTGCAACCGCTTATATCCAGGTATTCCAAGGACTCCTCGTATTCCGCTGTTATCTGATCCATGCAAAAATCGTCCACGTGAGGACAATCACTCAAATTCAGCCATCTCAAATGCCGCAATTGCACTGTGAGAAAGAAACCGATGATGACGTAAAACAGACATAGAAAAATGCCATTTCGTCATACTCAAGTTTTCTAAGCCTTCGTAGGTTATTTGCGTGCCGGATATATCAATCGCTTCTACTCTGAAATGTCGGTCGAAGTCTTCCGGCAAATCCGCATTTTCGCCGGCGACTAGCCAATCTTTCCCTACGAATTTGACAGATCCGAAACGATGGAGAAGGAAATGGGCTGAGGCCAGATCGTAGCCGAGAGCACTGTGTCTCTGCTCAATAAACCTTGAAAAATACACGAATTATTCAAACATCTTCCAGCCTTCGTAATTGTTAGAAAAGAATACAAAATCATGAGTACCGATCCGGCGCCCAAGCAAGAAAAAGAAAAATAGCGCGGAATGATTTCGCGGAAGAATCTTTGGTGCTCAATTGAATACGAAAAAAAAAATTTGCTCAGAGTTCACAACTCGTAACTTTGAGGTAGAAAATTCAGCATTTTATGCGTGTTGTCAATCTCGTGTATAACTCATCGGAAATACTTTAAAACAGTTATGATGCATTCTTCGGGAATCCTCGAGAATAATCGTAAATATTATACATGGTGCATAATCAACCCTCACGTACAACAGTAGCAAGATCACGTTGAAATTGGGGAAAATCCGAAAGCAAATCGAGGTGCGGATGATTTCAGATTAATTATTACATGAAACTGTTCTGCCAGTGACATCTACACACAGATTGGAACGTTTCATCAGTGCATTCCGCCACTAATGAAAATTTGTAGGAAGAATTCTGAATTCCTTACAGGAAAGTACGTCAGAAATACAGCGTACAATTCAGAGTACAGTATAGTACAGTGATTAAATTCCGTCTAACCCGAATCTGATATCTGAAAAACTTTTTCAAGAGAGCAAATATGCCTTTTTTTCTTTCTTCGGAAGAAAACCTTCGGAAAAAGGAATCCCAGATGGCGCAAAACTTCATCACTCACTGCTGATCTTCAAGCAACATCTGGTACTCTCTCCGAGCATACCACCTCCTGAATCCACCGACAGACACGTCCCAACTTGACTGGTACTTATTTAAAGTTTCTATGCTCACGAACTTTCCCGGAGGAAAGAATTTGGCTATGTATCCCTCGGTTCGCTCAAGTAGTTCGTCGTTCGGATGCTTTTTGTACGGCCTGAGAAAATAAAATTGAAAAGGTTATTCTTTATGATGAATACAGACTATTCTACCATCCACTGAACAGTCATAGCGTTATTTTCGTACATGGTATTTCAGAATCCCAGCATCAAGAACAAAGTACTGTTAACATAAATTTCAGAATAAAAACTATATTACGCGCATGGCAAAAAAGATTATTCTCGTTATAAGACCTTGCTTTTTGAATGATGATTACTGTACAGTACTTCCCAGCAGAACCTCACCCGATCGATCCAGACCTAGCTAGACGTTCCACGATTCAAGCGACACCTATACAACAGCAGAGATAATCACATACTGTACTTCCAGACATCTGGTGTTAACACTTGAAAAAGTAGAACCATGGTCGTCACAGAATTTCCCACAGAAAGCTTAGAAATCTTGGAATAGGAAAATCAATACCATATTCATCCAAGAACTAAAAACACTTTTTTCCGAAATCAAGAGGAAAAATGGGGAGCACATCATGAACCCCTACACAATTTTCACAAACTGAAGGTGGACTCTCTACGACAAAATTAAAAGGACTGGAAACAATTGTTTTAGGGAACTCCTAAAAGATGGGGAGAGAATCCTGCAGTACTGAAAACAAATTTGTTACACACAGAATAGTGATGTCAAAAGTACAAATGCACTAGAAGCTTACACATGAATATCATGGGGAACTTTTGATCAATTTTGCGGGAACTTTTTTGAAATTAAAACAACCGAATTCAGGTTGAACTCTGAATTCTAGTACGTATTTCATTTTTTTAAATTGCAGTTTTTGAGTCACTAAAAATGGGGCACGCAACTTAGTCCGGGATCTGATTTCATCGACTCATGTTAAACCATTTTGACACCATTCAAAGTAATATTACATACTAGGGCTATTTGTACATTGCGATTTCTACCACTGAAAGCAATGGTTTCCTTTAATATGCTCCGACTCAATTTCTGCGGCTGCCAAAATTATGTCAACTACTCAAGCCGACACAATGTATGATAATCTCAATCGAACAACTGATACACAAACGTATACAAAAAGATTGACAGTGAAAATGGATTTCACGTTACTGTGAATTCCTAAACATACATATATAAAAAAAAAATAAGAATCAGAACTCACAGTGGAAGTGGATCCATAGTTTCAAAATTAAACTTCTCCACCTTGTAATGTCGTCTAGGTATCCAATGGGAGGCTCGTCGAGCAAACGAGCACCCGACACATCCGACCAGNTGGTACTTATTTAAAGTTTCTATGCTCACGAACTTTCCCGGAGGAAAGAATTTGGCTATGTATCCCTCGGTTCGCTCAAGTAGTTCGTCGTTCGGATGCTTTTTGTACGGCCTGAGAAAATAAAATTGAAAAGGTTATTCTTTATGATGAATACAGACTATTCTACCATCCACTGAACAGTCATAGCGTTATTTTCGTACATGGTATTTCAGAATCCCAGCATCAAGAACAAAGTACTGTTAACATAAATTTAAGAATAAAAACTATATTACGCGCATGGGAAAAAAAGATTATTCTCGTTATAAGACCTTGCTTTTTGAATGATGATTACTGTACAGTACTTCCCAGCAGAACCTCACCCGATCGATACAGACCAAGCTAGACGTTCCGCGATTCAAGCGACACCTATACAACAGCAGAGATAATCACATACTGTACTTCGGGACATCTGGTGTTAAACTTGAAAAAGTAGAACCATGGTCGTCATAGAATTTCCCACATAAAGCTTAGAAATCTTTGAATAAGAAAATCAATACCATATTCATCCAAGAACTAAAAACTCTTTATTTTTTCGAAATTGAGAGGAAAAATGTGGAGCGCATTATGAACCCCTATACAATTTTCACAAACTGACGGTGGACTCTCTCATCTCTACGGCACAATTAAAAGGACTGGAAACAATTGTTTTAGGGAACCCCTAAAACATGGGGAGAGAATCCTTCAGTACTGAAAACAAATTTGTTACACACAGAATAGTGATGTCAAAAGTACAAATGCATTAGAAGCTTACACATTAATATCATGGGAAACTTTTGATCAATTTTGCGGGAAATTTTTTGAAATTAAAACAACCGAATTCAGGTTGAACTCCGAATTCTAGTACGTATTTCATTTTTTTTAATTGCAGTTTTTGAGTCACTAAAAATGGGGCACGCAACTTAGTCCGGGATCTGATTTCATCGACTTATGTTAAACCATTTTGACACCATTCAAAGTAATATTACATACTAGGGCTATTTGTGCATTGCGATTTCTACCACTGAAAGCAATGGTTTCCTTTGATATGCTCCGACTCAATTTCTGCGGCTGCCAAAATTATGTCAACTACTTAAGCCGACACAATGTATGATAATCTCAATCGAACAACTGATACACAAACGTATACAAAAAGATTGACAGTGAAAATGGATTTCACGTTACTGTGAATTCCTAAACATACATATATAAAAAAAAAAAAACATTAAGAATCAGAACTCACAGTGGAAGTGGATCCATAGTTTCAAAATTAAACTTCTCCACCTTGTAATGTCGTCTAGGTATCCAATGGGAGGCTCGTCGAGCAAACGAGCACCCGACACATCCGACCAGTTTCCCAGCCCGCATCTCTTCCTCTGCAACAACCCAAAATAATTTCTCCTAGAAAAACAAAGTTCCTTCATACAAAGTTCATTCTTTTGGGATTATCCCAGAGAAAAAGCTTCTTTCACATCAATTAATCAGTCCTCATTTTGTAGCCTTTCAGAATCAATGCCAAAATCGAACTCTTCAGAAATTTACGTGAATGCAAAAAATATTGCCGATTAAACTCTTTCCATACTTAGCCTATCGTCCAAGTTATACTCCGTATTCATTAACAAACAACACCTTCTTTCGACAGAAGCCCCCCTCCCCAACTTGAATTTTTGCTCTAAAATAATCCAGATTTCAAGCGATCTTCACACTCAGTATCGCTTAGATTGGAACATTAAGATATTCTCAGTAAAGGGAACCTTTAAATCACACGAAAAACTCAAGTCTTTCAGCTGTCTTCAAATTCAGAGAACATTTAAATACAACAGGTAACATTCCCATGGCGCAAAAATAATATTTCGTAGTCTTTGCGTCATATTTTGGATGAGCAAAAATTGTAACATCGCTCTAGAAAAAAAAACGAATGATGATTTGTCCACTTGAATTACGCACATCCACCTTAGAAAACTTTCTGAACCGTTGTCGAAAATCATAAAATGCAAAAACTACCATTAACTTCATTCGATTGTGAATCAAACTCTAATTTTTCATCTGAATCCACCAGACAGGAAATATTACGACGTGCGCTCGATTAAAATTTTCTCATAATACACGGAAAAAAACAGAAAACAGCAAATCAAACTTCCATACAGCAAATATGAGTCATTCGAAGCTTTTTCTCTAGAAAGTAAAGTGAACCACACCCAAACTGGGAAAATGAACCACACTTCACACCGATTTTCCTCCAATTACATTCTTAAAATTCTCGTCGCCAGAAACACAGGAGAAAAAAAAATTCCAGCCGCGCGCATGAAATAACCATGTTAACTCCAAGAGGCAAAAAAAAATCTAAGGGGACAAAGGGGCACAAAATGAAGGATCCTCTGCCTCCCCATTTTGAAAATGAAGATGGCGGGGAAGAGGGAAACACACGAGTTCGCCCAACACTGGCAAAAAAGGTGCTGCTCCTCCTTGGTCCTGCAACTAAGAAGCCCACGGGACTCGGCGTCCCGACACCGACAGGGAAAGCTATTAATGCCTTGAGAAAAAATTTTCGAACCCCACCAAAAGACGAGAAATGGATACCGGAAAATAATAATAAAAAATAAACAGGAACACAAAAAGAAAGGGGAAAATATAGACGAGAGGCGAGGAAAACGATACATCCATCCGCGTTTAACCTCCGGTTCCATAAATATCCACCCTCTCTCTTTTTCCTTTTTCTTTCTTCTTTTCGCCACATCAAAACGGAAATTACTCTGATTCCTATCGCTTACTCCGCCCACAAAGTAACCTGTATTGTGGCTGTGGCCAGGACCAGGGATGGTACTTCCTCTCTCTCTTTCCTTCTTCGCAAACGCGCCAAAAAAAAACCCTGACAGTGAATCCCGCGATTTCGACCAAGTACCATTGAACAACACCCACTTCATCATCCAAACACATTCCACAGATGATCCAGAATGAGAAATCCATTCACCGAGCGAACAATCTCCAGTCCTTCAAAGCTCGAGGCGCCTTCGTGATAGTAAATTCGTAACCATTTCCAAAGAAAAACAATTTCTGAAAACAACTTTTTGACGTAATTCCATTTTTTACATTATACGGTGAAATCCTTCTGCAACACAATTCCAAGCGGTCTGCAAAAAATTACTCGCTATGAAGAAAATTTCGTTTTAATTAGGCTTTCCCAAAAAGTTCGACGCACGTCTGGGATTTTGTTCAAACGAGGTAGTAAATAATTGAACAGGCTCTTCAGATGATCATGTAGGGCAATACTTCGCATTATTAACGACAACTTCATTTCATACAGGGCAATTAAGTTCATCAAAATTCACAGGGATATCTGGAAGGGCAAAACGTTCGTTCGATAAAACCTGCAGCGATTTTTTCATTCGGCCAGGTCTTCACTTTTGCACCAACAGGGTCGGAATCACTTGAAAAGATTTTCAGTTTGGCTCCAAAATCTGAAAAAATATTGCGATTACAACGGTAAAATCCATTAATAACGATATCCCCAGAAGGCTGGAAAAATTCGTGATGATGGATTTCCCTTCATCAAAATTTTTCAACGAAGAGGACAGCGAATACTTGGCCAGGCTTCACAGGCACGATTCCTTTTTTTAGTATAATTTTCACAGGGAATAAAATAAAATAAAAACATTCCGCCGCAGATTTCAAAGAAAATGATTTGCTCTCGTACAAGTAATTTTCACATTTCAACCAATCCACTTACGATCAGCAGGTTGAAGAGTTTTTCAGTAATAACGCAAAACGGCACCAAAAAAGGCAGTTGCTTCAAACACTCCAGGATCTTCCGTTTTTTTTCCCTGAATTCTTCGTGGCACATCATCTCTAACAGACGTCGTGAGCGCTGAATTCTTCCAAGATTTGCTCAGATTAGAGAACTGTGAACGTTGTTGCCAGGCACAAAAATCCGATTCTCGACCAGGGTTTTCATTTTCCCGACCAGGGGGGAGGAGGAGAGAAAACAAAAAAGGTGGTGGTGGTGGACAAGACTCACCCCTGGCCCTCCACCCCCCAAAAAAAATAATAAATTCAACACCGAGCCAGAGCCCCCACCCGAGCACATGAAACCACCAAGTATCGCAATCGCACGTCTCGCACGGACCCGTCACTCCTGTCACCTCAGCTACGTCGACGAACACTCGGACGCGGATACAAAAGGACAAATGAAACCCTCGCGTGCAGACCCCGCTGTCAACACATAAAAATAATAAACCAGAGGCAAGAGTGGCCCACGGCGAGAGAGAGAGAGCGTCTTCACCGGCCTTTTCTTCCAAGCAGAGTTCAACAAACCAAGCCGGAAATGCTCCGTTCGAAACAACAAAAAACGAGGGGTTTCTCTTTCCTCTTTGCACTCACTCAACCCCATTCTCAGTTTATTTTTCCCCACCTCTTCTGATACCAGAGGTTTGCTTGAATAAATGGGATCACATCTTCCGATGGTAGCTCAGTTTTCCCAGCCACTCCCACCAGCTTCTTGTTCATTCGTCGTTCAAAAAATAAAATCGACACTGGAAACCGTTGACATCACCGAACTTCAGATCGACTACAAACCCGGTTTTAGATTCTTCAAAAAAAAAATATACTCGGTGAACTAAGAAATTTGTTTAATTTATCATTCGTGAGCATTTTAAAAGTTAGCCGTGATTCATTTGTCTTAATCGAACCAGAAACTAAATCAGATGATCATACTGCGGAAGAGCAAGTGTCAATAATCCAACTCGGGCTGAAATTCTCACACCAACTCTTTCCAACACGTGAGCTTTCGAGAAGCATCCAATCCAGATCTCAACACAATACAGTACCAGAGAAAAGTTATAATTCCATTTGCGAAATTTCGAGGGAGAATGCGAGACGAAGAAGGAATTATCTACGAAATCAGATTGAAAATTTGGACCGCTCATCTTCCCCTCGGAAACTGCTCCACGCTGTCTCAAAACAAGATATCACCCCATAAAAGAGCGAGCGTACAAAAGAAAGCGAGTGTCGAAGGCCCACCTTGACCCAAGACTTGTTCTTTTGAATCTTCCTCTTTTCATGGTACACCAAAATCAGATTGAACAGCAGACTAGTTATAACTC
Organism: Notodromas monacha; assembly: GCA_905338405.1. NCBI lineage: Eukaryota > Metazoa > Arthropoda > Ostracoda > Podocopida > Cyprididae > Notodromas > Notodromas monacha. The sequence goes on along the minus strand of CAJPEX010001350.1, from coordinate 46,115 downwards.
CAACTCCCTACGATGACTTCGATGGAGAAGGCGAATGAATGGAAGAGGAAAAAAGCAAAAATCAAAGAAACCAGTTTTTCAACAATGAAGACCGCTCATCTCAGCCAAGCACTGCACAGGATGACAATTTTTGGCACTTCGCAATGATGAAGAAAAAACTTCGCATCAACGAACGTGGGGGGCGCGTGGATTAACAAAACTCGTAAAGCAAAGTGAACCAAAAAAACAAACTGCAACACTGATGATGATGATGAAGAGAGCAAGGAAAAAAAAAAGAAAAGGACTACCCGAGTGTTTTCACGGGACGAACGGCAAATCCGGCTCGTTTGAACTAACTCCCTGCGGCTGGTATGGGAAATTCGGGGAAAGGGTACTCTTCAAAAAAAGTGGGGGGCGACTTTCGAGTTTGGGGGAGGAAAAAAGGGGGAGGGGACGTGACTGCGCGGGCCGCGAGTTGGAAATGTTCACTTGGTCGGGCTCGGCGGAGGCGGGGGAGACCCGTCACGCGGCGGGCCAGGCGGCGTTTGTGGCCGTTGGCCCTGCTGCTGCTCCTCATTTTCCTCTGGTGGCGGTTTTAGCTCCAGGAATGTCTTTTCTATGACATTTCTCCTGCAAAGATTAAAAATACAGTACATAAACCATGCAAGTTTGCCAAGGAGACAACTTGAAAAAATCAATCTTAAAATGTGTCTTGAATGAGTCGACATGGAAGCTAAACTTGGAAGCAAGGGCCCATTTGCTCAATTAGTCTATCAGTTCCTTTCAAAACACATCCACTTACATTTTCATCGATTTTTTCTTCCTAGTGTCAATAAAATGAAAGCCAGAAGACCTCAAGAAATTTCACTAAAATTACCAAATTAGTGAACGAAGTTCGACATGGGGAGGTATTCGACTCGGGGTCGTTCGAGTTATCGACGTTCAACTATTCTTCCTCGTGATCTCCAGTTTAATATCTCTACTTCAGAGCAGATATGGACTGAACTATTGAAATTCAGATCATCAACTCCAGCTATCATTTTTTCACGATGACTCACAATGTACTCAGCGAACGTCCACTACAAGAAATCAATATTTGCAAAAAGAGAATTTCAACTAACTCTTTCGAATCTAATACAAAAAGGTGGAGACACTTTTCTGGAAAACATAATACGTCTAAGCTTTGACATCCTCGTATTTTCCTCCCTGCTTGGGACTGAATTAAAGATTTCTTGCATTCATTGAAGTGAATGATCCGTGATTGACGACTACTCAACCATTACAAGGAATGAAAAAACAGGTACTGTATATGCCTGGTAATAGGGAAATAGTTTTCGCTCCAAAGCGGAATTCTTTTGAAACATCATAAAAATTAGAACACTTCTACAACTGAGCAATATCTTCTATCAACATTATCTCAAAGTAGTTCAGCAAGTCAGTACAGAGCTACATGCGAAATTTTTTTCTCTCCTTTCTCAAGACTGCGCAATATCCCTCCAATTGTGAAAAACTCAAACGTCATCCTTCATTCCATCACGGAAACTCGTTCAACCATGAAGGATGATTCAGGCGGTACAAGATCCAAACAAACGTAAATATTTGATGAGTTACACTCACATGATTACTAAATTAGTGGCAAATTAGGATGCGACATTATTGCTACCGAGATTCGATTTTCAAGATAAGAGAAGTTCTCCTGTGGATGCCACGATTTTTCTTCCCATATGTCATCGTGACCGAAGTTACCTCTCTCCTGAGGATACCATTTCTAATTCTACCATTTCTCGAAAAGCGTTCACGAGTTCTAGTCCCGAAATGAGAGAAAATGTTATACAGTACAGTAAAATGATGTGCTTCCTCTTCCGGATAATAAATACCAGGGTTGATTAAATGTCAATATTTTTTCGTTTTTACAATTTTCGCATTTGCAATCGAAACAAATTTCACAACCATACTTCTATGACTCCACGAAATATTCATGATTTTATTTGTCAAGCAGCGCGTGCATTACACGGTCTACCATGTTTCCAGTAAAGAATCCGCGCACACACTAAAATAGTTTCATTCATCAACGAATAATCATCAAAAACACCCAAATACACAAGCACAAATAACTCACTTGGCATGCAGTTGCGCGCCCGGCGGCAAGTCGGATATTATATCATCGGTACTGAGGACGTCGAATACCAGTGTTACATCAACAGTAGGATCAGCTTCGAGAATATCTAAAAAGACGAAAAATAACCGATCAGTTTCAAATCCAAAAGAGGAAAAACGAACAAAATTTTACAACAAACGAAATTGAAAATCACCCTTGACTTTCTTCTTCAACAACTCGTCCAACTTTCGCTCCTTTTCCTGGGCTTCGGGAGAGACTTTCGGCGCTGCAGCAAATGTGACCAATACTAGGCTCATGTTATCACGACTTCCCTGAAATCAGGCAATTAAAATAGTTAGACAAAGATCTAAAAACCGTGGCATTTACATCCTGAACTCTCGAAGGTCATCAACATGAAAAAATCCCAGATCAACAAAGCGAACTAACTAAATACTGGAGACTTTCATCATACGGACGAATAAAATCTTGTAAAATATTTAATCACTCTACCCTCTTCAGATGCTTGATCAAAATCCTGCGGACAACGACCGATCTATAAAAAAAAGATCGAACCTGATCATAAAATTCAAAATGAGCATCTACAAGATGTAGATCAAGAGGAAAGCTGCGAATGACGAGGAAATAAAATTAGGGACTAATGACGATCAACTAGAATACCAAAAAGTAAAAGCGCTTCTAATCTTTACATTCCGCGTTTTAGCTCGTATACTTTCAAATGGAAGCAATAATGAACACAATCGTCTTCGATCTTTCTAAATACAAGCCTTTCAGGTTCTTCGAGTTTGGTCAGACTAATTGATGAACTAGCCCACACTGACAAAATGACTAACCGTCTCCCTTTCTTTATCGCGAACGTAGACCCGAAAAGAAGAACACTTATCTGTTGAGAAGGGTTTCTCCGAAGAGTCAAGATATTTGTGAGGACATGAGGGAAAACTCACTATGTTTAAACAAGTATCAACAATTTCGTTGCAGACATGATCCAATTTGTCACTGATCCTTAGACGGGACCGAATGTAATCGCAGAGATCGCGACTGCTGATAACGTCCCAAATGCCATCACAGGCCAAAATGAGAAATTCGTCGTTCTCCGAGCGATCCAGCACGTAAACATCCGGCTCTGGCGAAACGAGCTGCTCTGTTGGCCCGCGACCCTCAACATTCTTGAAATCGAAATCACCCAACGCCCTAGACACTGCCAACGATCCATTCACCCTCTGTATCATCACACTACCGCCGGCGTTGATGATTCGTTCTCGCTCGAGAGGATTACTAGGCTTGTGGTCGGTTGTCGCAAGTGCTACTTCTCCTCCTCGAGCCAGAACTGCTCGCGAATCCCCACAGTTTGAAATGTACAGGTGGGAGTCGGAGATGAGGGTACACACGGCTGTTGAGCCAGATTTATCTTCACCACTGACAATTTGCGGCACCGAAGTCTTCATTCGTTCATCCAAATTCAAGAATCCGGTACGAATTCCAGCTGTGACGTCTACTTTGTTATTCCCAGAAGCACCACGTTGGAAAGCATCTGTCTTGATTATGCTATCGAGTAGATTTGCAGCGCAGTATGCTGATACCCCGGCACCCGCATGTCCATCAAACACAGCGAAGTATGACCATTGAGACAGATTCGGCAGGGAAACAACTGCGGCATGAGCGTCTTCCATTTCGATTCTCCATCCTTGCATGGAGGAGAGTCCGAAACGCATGCCATTGCCATCGCCAGCCTCTGAGTGCTTTTCTGTCTTCGGCTTATCGAGGAACGAACCCATCGATTTAGGAATTCAGTTAGGACTAGGGATGACCTCCACACGATCAACTCTCAATCCTCAAAGCATCTGGATCACTGAATATATTAAAACTTCGGTATCAAAACAATAAAATCAATATAAATCGCGCAATTTCTGCGAAGAGATGCATACAAGCGTGAATCGCGCACAGGACCCACCAATAATTAGATAAAAAATGCGATCACACGACTTTATACAATCTTAGTCATAAAAATGCAGGCTTAGTCAACATCGCCCGAAAACTCATGTTGAACGAATCATGAACTCGCCAAATTCGTTGACATCCGACAACAAACAGAGTTCCGTAAAACACACGCACCGAACGATTCAATGCTCCATACGATTCAAACACCTCGCTCAGAGTATCTGACTATTTCTACACTCACGCTTCACAAAAAACCGACACATTCCGTAACATTAACTAACCCTCATTACATTTTACATTCGCGGTTCTGCGACGTTCAACTTTCTAGTTTTACATTCGGTGGAATCTTGTTTGCATGAGCAGTTAGAAGGACGCTATTAGTGCAAGACGAGTGGGAGAGATGAGCGGCATTTTGGACGCGGGTAATCTGTATACATTCAAATAAAAATGTTCGTTTCCCGCGTTTTTATTTTTTATTTTTATTTGAGTGAAATGGCTTTTTTTGAAGCCGAAAGCGCAAATGACCACGACCTTCGATCAGGTGAATAAGTGAACATGAAAATGTTCATGTTACCCGTGTTTTTTTGTTGGAAGTTGAGTGAAGTGGCTTATTTTGAAGCCGAAAACTCAAATGACCACGACCTTTGATCAGACTTGCCGTTTTCCCTTGGCGTCCAAGATACAGACGACCTCTGACTTCAAAGATTTTTTAGGTGGGATGCGTTAATTGCTATACGAAGCACTGTACAGTGCACTGTAAGTGGTAGCGTGAATCGTTCGTTATCCCACATCCCATTGAGAAAAAAAGATTATGGGAAACATTATGATAATCAGGGATGAGCAGATGACTCACGGTTCACCAGCCCAGAAGCATGAGTCAAACGGGAAATCGCCTTAACGTGCACGTGTTCCCCTCCCTATTCCCCAAAGCAGAATATTGTCCATGTCTTTCGTGCAGTCCTGAACAGGTTTTATCTCTCTTCCGCCAGGCGGAGCGACAAGTAAAAGTACAGTAACTCAACTACTCCAGATCCTTTGCGTGGCACGGTGAGTTGTGAGTTATTGCGGGGGAATCGCGTTGCAACCTTTGGTCGGGTTTCTCGTCGCTCACCTGCCAGGTTTCGATTCCATCTTGGGTCACGTGGGACCCGATGGTGCGTTCCTGTTCACGTTGCACCGCTTCCGGTGCACGGTGAGGCGGCCAAAGAAGACGATTTCCATTGTACCGTAACGTACGCCGGTAGTGAACTGTATACCCGCTTCTCGAACATTGTTCCTCGGCCCCGCGGGGGTGCGCAAACTTTTTCCACCTTGTCCTTTCGTTATACATCTTCGGTTGGTCAGCGGTTCACCTGATTGCACCTGAAATTTCGGAGCATGGTGATGGGGCTTCGGAATTTAGACGATTCGTGGACAATTTAAACTTGGAAAAAAACAATCTGCCCCGACATAATCTGGACAATGCCTCCAAAGATACAGAGACTCCGCTAAAACATCTAGGAAAATTAAAAGATTACTTTCCAAAATTGTGATCCTGTTTGAAAAATTGAGCTACTGCTACGGACAAAAACTCAAATTACGTCTCATTACAAATTTACATTGATTCATTTTTCAAAGCAGGTTAATTTTATGCTTCTGTACTCAGAGGAAATTTCAATTAACTGTGTATACAGTATAGACAAATATTGTACTGTACATTTGTGAGCTTGTGTTTTGTCCTTCTTTCTATACAAAAAAGGCATACTCTGTCTGGCTTTCCTCCTCACAGCTATTTTTCTGATTCTAGAATTCAAGCAATCATTTAGACTGCACTGCATTTTTTATTTTTTCCAAGCAGGATGATAAGAAGCAAGCAAAAAGTTCCTATTATAGTCTATGTGAAAAACAAATCTTGACATGTAGACACAGTCTGAGAAGTGATTATGTCTGCTTCTGGCAGGGGTTCCACTACATACATCTTTCTTTATTAAACTTCAAATTTCTCTGATGGTTCACTTATAACCTTGGAAACTTCACTTACTGCAGTACTAGTTTGTATTTCTAAGAAAAATACTGTACAATGAAGAAAAGGGGGTGATCTAGACATACATGATTTTATGAAGTAGGGCATTTGATGTTGTGTGGATTTCCTTTGGAAAGAAGCTTTTCAAAAAGCTGTTCCATCTATTAATGCAAAGCTGTATAATGTGGAATGGCTAATCCAATGCAGTAGAGGTCTATTATTGGGAATTTCCTTTCTTGAATACTTCACTGAAAGGATCTATAACTTTTACCATATGATGCAATTAGAAACTAATCTTCGAATAAGTTGATGCAAAGGGACAATGGTATGCATCATATGGTGCTTGACTTCTCACAGTTAAAATCAGAATGCTGAGCAAACTGAATGTAACTAAAATACTGTATTTTACCTTAACTATATTCATAGGTCTTCAATTTTCAGTGTCAGAAAAAATGCCCAATTTAAAAGGGTATGCTCCCAAAGACCTTTGTTCATCTTATGTGCCAGTATAGTGCTGCCTTTAATAGCTGAAGCATTTCAACAACTGACAAATGCTAAATTAATTTTGAAACTCACAGTCATCTATGCTTCCGTTTAAATCAGTGTCTTTGCCAGGATTTTCGTGTGATCCCAATACAGGCCTGAGCCGAACGAAATTGAACCCCAGTCTCCATGAAAAGGATGCCTTCTATATTCATTAATAATCCTGCCCAAAATCCCAAGTGTTTCTGACAGGAGATTCATGACCCGAATTCCAATTTCCACCGTTTCATCTCAAAAGGGAATCCTGTAATGTATGCATTTGTGAACCCAACGACTCCGAAAAGCAAAACAAAATCGTCTAAAGTTCGAAACATTATTAAGAGCAACTTCAAAAGTCGCCTTCAATTGATTTCGCTCGCGGAAATCAAGCAGAAATCCGGAATTTAATTTAAATCGGAGAAGTTTGATGCTGATCCCTCTGTCGTTCGTGTGAGGACAATTGCCGAGGAAACGCATGATGTCTTCGAAAAGGAAAAAAAAGAAGGAAAAACGAACACGACAAGCTGGAAGATTATAAAAACTGCGTCTTATTTCTCTCGGTTACGAATTTAAATCCCTGCGTCGTTTGCGCTCACGTGGCCGGATTTTTCCTCCTCCCACCGGTTTCCTTCGGAACGCACATTATTGAATTCCGGAAACACCAGTAAGAACCTTCCAGAAAGTTCCCGGGGTGAAGAGTAAATTTTGGACGAATAACCCGGCTGATGACAAGTCAGACAAGTAATTACAGGTAACCCAGGTAGGTGGATTAATGGATTTCGCCAGCATGTGATGCCATTTTAAGAATGTAGAGTTAAATTCCGTGGAACTGGTGCTGAATAAAAACTTTCATTAAAAAAAATACACTTTAAAAATACCAAGGGTACCAGCAAATATAAACTTCAAGCATTGAAGAAAGTATTGAGTAATAAGTGCAAAAGCAACAAAATCTACTTTTCTTTTCTGAAGTTTTTCAGTAAAAATGCCTGGAATGCATCAATGATGATAATTTAAAAAGAATCATTAATTTGGGGAAGTATTTGAATTAGGGAATTTCAAATTACAGGGTTCTTAAGGAAATTCAGACAGGTTTAAGCAGATTTTTTGACTTGAGAAGGTTCAAGTTAGCATGTTCCATTTGGATGCAATTTTTCATTATTCACTTGAACCTCAATAATTTAAACCTCCTTAATTCAAATTATTTGTTTCAAGTCCTTGTCTGAATTCACCTTGAAGCAATGCATCAAAAACCTCCTTAACTTGAAGGCTTCTATTCTAAAAACTCCATAAATAAAATTTTCTGAGGTATTTTGACTATTATTTTCTTGACACAGGAAAGAGAAAAGCTGAAAAAAAAGAAATTGACAGACAGATTGGTCAAACAAACAAACACCTGCTTCCAAGTTCAGCATCCTGTCAACATATTTAATCCTTGGGCAGCGCTGCAGGGATTTATTTGCATACTTTTGTGCCACAGGTAAAAAAAAAGAAGAAAAACATAGCATGATTAGAATAGCCAATGTCTGGAAAATCCCAATTTTTTACATTCCTGTCATAGGATTATCATTGAGGGATTTTTGAAACAATGGGTTTCATTTTCCTTGATTTTTCTGGACTTGGGCTCCTCAGCCAAATCTGCATTTGGTGACCTTTGGTCAAACCAAAATGCACAAGCTTGCAAAAATTTCCTGGCACTGCGGTGCAATGTGTTGGGCCAGAATCAACAAAGAATTTAGGAAAATGAATTGAAGTCATGTTCAGCCTTTAACGGCCGGATCCTCCATGGGAGTCCCTTAAATGTAGCACTCTTTAATAGCAGGCCCACAGGCAACCGCAGAAGGAAATCTACAAGACTTTCACGCACACTTGTAAATGTCAATCAGACAAGACAGATCTCTCAGCAGGAATAAACCAACAACCACCATCAGGCAATGCAATTGAGGAAGTGAAGTCCTTGGAGACTTTGCTGGGCTTTGTTGCCACTTTCAGATCTTCATCAGTAATCACCCAGTTTGCCGCATTGCAGTAAACCAGGTGCCAATCCACTTCCGGGTCCGTGGGCCGCTACGTTGGACATTGGCGTGCCCAAGCAAGGATGCTGCGCTTGGGTCACGCCGTGTGTACGCAACCCCACACAATGGAAACTGACCTGCAGCTGTCCAAGGGCTAAGAAGCAATTTAAGGCCCAAAATATCACCATATACAATTTTCTGCAATTATTTCATGTTTCACACAAAGCTTGTTTCCCAAACTCACAACCTCTGTAAGTGAAAACCTCCATCTGTCTTTTTTTTTTGTTGCTTGTCCCTTGAAATTTGACTTTGAGAGGTTTGGCTAGTGGAAACTATATACCTTTGTAATCATTACCTGTGGAAATTCCTTACTATACCTCAGTCATATAACTTTGCTTTTCAAAAATTATTTTTTGAAATACATCCTGAGAAGCGTCCACAAATGTTTCAGTAAACAGAAAGAATAACCCTTATACAATATTTGCAACTGTGCCCTCAAAGGCCACTCTCCAACTGGGTCATAACTTTTTGCTCACCATTTGCACCATATAAGAATATCCCTGTTCCTTCCCACAGCATACACCCTGAGGGTGGGAGAGGGGGTGGAAAGGGGTTTTTGTGTTGATCTTTCCTACTGAACTTTGAAGTCTTCCACAGATCCAGAGGAATTACAAAGCAAGCATATGCTTGTCACGTAAGAGGGGGGGTCGTGACATTGACAAGATTTCTTCGACACGCTATTATTCTTTTCCCTGCCAGGGTTTTAGCGGGATAAGCTGCATCCCGCGAATGGTAAGCTTCCGGCTTTCTGGTGGCTGCGAAATGCGCTGGAATTCCGCAAAATCGCACTTTTTTCTCATCTTTGTGTCTATATACTGGAGCTCAGCAAAAATTAGACCGAGTCGTGGGAAAATATGCATGAGGAAAGCGAAAAAAGTAGAATATTATCCCCCTGCTGAAACACAAAATTTTAGGCCAGACAATTTCTTCATTCTCCTGCTGCTGAACTGTTTATGAAATTATGTTTCGGATAATGGACTGCCTTGAAGTTGTTTTGCTCTGGAAAAGGCGAATTTTCAGTGAAAAAAGTGTGGACTAGGTTTTTTTTTCCTATGCGTCATCTAACATGGAATTTCATCTAAAATTTGTAGGTATATAAAGCACAGGATTCTTCCTGATCAACAAAATCAGACAAATAAAATTCATTGAAAATCTAATCAATAAAATAATTTACTGTACTGTTATAGTATATTGATACTGTCTTCATTTCAGGGGTACACGGATTGTAATAAATCATGATATATTTTTATACTGTTTGTGAAAATGGATTTGGATTCTGAGGCATATTTCCAGATTCCATAGACTTTGATACACTTTTGAAGAAATGTAACAAACCTTTTTTTTCAATTTTTAATTAAAATAAAAGTGTATGGTGCATCTTAAATTTGGATGGATAATATTAAATTTTTTGGGTGGAACACCCTTTAAGTAGCTTCCCAAAAATTCGAAATTGTGATAAAGATATCAATTGTATTTGTTTGAATAGATGAAACTTTTACTGAATAAAGACTGGATTAAAAATAATTCCTTGATTCTAAAGAAGATAAATGCAATACAAGCAAACATGATTTCAAAATTACAGGCCATATTTTATGGGCACAGAAAAAAATAAGAGTGGGTTATGTAATCAGTTATGTTCTAATAATATTTCGAGTACTGAAGTACGATTGGAATTGAGAAAACCCTGTGATTCAAAAATCTGGATATAATAAAAAATTATTAAAGACTCGCAGCCACATCTTATTTTTCATTTTCCAGACAAAAAAAAAATCAAGAACAGCTTGTGATTGGTGGAATCTTAAAATATTGTAGGAACAAATCTCAGTGCAACAAATTGTTGCTCACAATAAACTAGTTTTTTTTAGATCATTGTCCCTCTTCACTTCTTCAGTAGCCGCAATTGTAGTTAAATTTATTTAACAGATTTTTTTATTGAAGTATACAGTAGAGTAGAATATTGTTGCGGAAAATCTTGATGCAACATTTTATTCATAGCAATAAATTGGTTTTTAGGTCCATGTCCAATAACCACAATAGCTCGCGAATTTCTTCACCATGGTTTTTTCCAATGAAGGTTAAAAAAAATTCTTATAGGGCATTTGTTGTGTTGAAATTCTAGTGTTTCTTATATACAGCAGTTGAACCTCCCCAAGTCAAATTTCAAGTAACCAGGAAAAAATATTTGACTTAGAGAGGTTTCAACTTAGGAATGTTTCTAGTTAGGAAAACAAGAATTTTTTTAGAAAAAATAAAAGAATTGCAGGAAATTGTAAATTGTGATATTCTGGGCCTTGAAAATTACTTCTTTGATGAGTTTGCAGCATATGCTGAACTTGGAGGCAAGGGTTCATTTGCCCAATCATCACTTCCTTTTAAAAACCCATTATGTTACTTGTTTTATTGCTTTTCTCTTTCATATTTCAAGAAAATAATGGTCAACAGGCTGCAGAAAATTTGATTTACAGAGGTTTGAGAGAAAAATACTTAGAGTTATGGAGGTTTTAATGCATTATTGTTTTTAAGGGAATTCAGATGGGGCCTTGAAAAAAATTTTACTTAGCAAAGTATCCAACTTAAGGAGGTTTGACTTATCAAGGTTCAACTGTACTATAACAATAACTTGGGTCTTTAGGTCTATGTCCAATAGTCACAATGGCATCTTAATTTCTTTAAAATGATTTTTTCCAACCAAGTTTTTTTTTTCATAAATTTCACAAGACCTTTGTTGAGTTTAAAATTTTCTTTGTTTTTTACCCTTGTGGAGATTCAGCACTCGCTGAGATGCAGAATATGAAAGGGAGGAAGCTGCTTATTTTTTGGAGTGGCGGCCAAAGTGGCGCCCTTCTGCTCCAGCGCAGGGCGTGAGCGAGGACCTCAAAAAGCGCCTCCGCCCCGAACTTGGACCGTCAGACGGTTCTCAGCCGTTGTTCCCCACAGTCCACCTTGTTGTGCTCATATACCAGGTCAGGTCAGGTCGACATTGTTCGATTTCCGTTCCAGAACCCCTCCGAGAATAACGAAGAACACACGCTCTTGTTCTCATCACTCAATTCTTCTGTGTGTGTCTGTGATTTTTCCCAGTCCGCCAGTGTTTCCAAAAAAAAGGAAGGTACAGTACTGTACTGATGTACTGAAAAATTTATCCCATGTGCTCGGTGGATTATTTGCGAATATAATTGCATCAAAAAGTGCGGTTCGATGTTCTGTAGAAGTATTTGTCAAAATGGAAAGTTTTGTTCAAACAGTTGAGCCGGAAATTTACCGAGGCATCCATTTTATTTTCAACAATTTACTCAGAAAAACTAGGCTGAGTCTCACATTTGTTTATATACAGTATTTGCATTCTAACATTATCGAAAAATTCACAGCTTGAGTATTTCATCATTTCTCAACAATAACACAGTTGTGCGGGAAGAAACACTTGATACATTCCTTTTTAAAAAACAAAAATTCTTACACAATCTTGAATTCCTTTTTTTTTCTCCCAGCGGATCACTAATACAATTTTGAAAACAATATTCTATTTTTCTTTTAATGAAACTTCTCTCGAAGTTTCCAAGTGTTTATACGCAGACCTTTCCAGACGATTTCAAGAAAATGGAAAATGCTTACGTAACATCAGATGTCAAGAGCATCAGTATCGTCAAATTATGATTGTATATAATTTTTCCCACGTATTGAAAAGCATTTTGATTTATATTTTTCGTCCATTTCCAAAAAAAAAGAGCCTTCAATTGAAGATGCGGTTTAACCCATCTGAAATTTAAAATAATTACTAATGATTGAATGGTGAGAAAAAAGTCACTTCCCATCTGTTCGTAAAGGCTGAGAAATTTTGAAATTCCGGTTTTTATACATTATAAAATATGGAGAATTTCAAATCGGCACGCAATTATTAAATTTTCAGGACTCAAACTCACCGTGGTTTGGTTAAAATTGTAAAATGATTTTATTTTTCAACGCGTTCCCAGTGAGTTTTTTTTTTTTACATCTTGACATTTTGTCAGGAATCTTCAAAATAACCTCTTGGTCTCTTTGAAACTTCGAAGATAAATAAAAGGCCACCAGAAAAGAAAAATAAGTTTCATAGTAATTATGAAATTTAAAATGCAATACTGTATCGATTCCTGCGAGAATTTGATAAAATTTATCAATTTTAAGGCTTTATAATGTCCGTAGAGCTATTTAAAGAGTGCTTTAATATCATTGTTGTCAATTATAATGCAGATTGGATTTTGTCAGTGTAACTGTACTTTGTTTGAAAAATTCCTCTTGCACAATCATCATCTTTAAGCCCATTTTGTTCATAATTTTTCAATTTCCGCAAGTGAAGCTAGATTTTCCATGGTTAAATTGAAATGCCTGTCTTATCAGAATATTTTTTTGAAATTTCACTGACCATCAAGGCGAAATAAAAAAAACCAATGAATTTATCGTAACATAACCCCGGAGAATCGATTTTATATGCGTATAGTCAACATTTTTAAGCACACTTCCGTGTTCACATGCAGAAACGTTGTAATTTCCTTCCTTTTTTCAAAATACGGGACTCATTATGTTCAGAAAAAATAAGCACACACTTGTCGACGCATTTAACGGAAATTGCGAACAAATCAACGAGTGTCGGACAAAATGCAGAAAAGCATGGAAATGAGACAGAAGCTTACGTAACAGACAAAAAGGTGGTCAAAATAAAAAACCTTCTGAAAAACAGTCACGTTTCGTCGGATTTTTTCATCAGCTAAGTTCTGCAGAATTATTGAAATTTGGAAAAAAAAACCTGCAATTATGAGGATTAATTTGATGTAAAACGCGAGGAGAGAAATGCAACAAACCTCGAATAATCCAGAACCGGACGAATGAATCATTTCATTCGCTTCACTAATAACTTTTTCGAAGTAAAAAAAAAAAATTTGATCGAGCGAAAGAAAGTCAAAGATAACCGGAAAAAACTATTTTCGAAGTCTATAAGAAAAATACATTTTCCAAAACAATCTACAGTAGTGTAATCTGCTCTAACTTTTCAGAAAAATTCGCTGATGCGTGATTTCATGACACATTTTATGCACTTGACACGATTCAGAAAATCGAACAAGATATTTTTCTACCTAAATATATATTTAATAACTCAGTTTTCAAATAAAACTCACATTTTCAAGGCAGAATCATTTTCGTTCAGTGTATCATTCAAACTCATTTGATAAACATTTAAATGATTGTCGTGTTTATATATATATATTTTTTTTTATACCATTTCCAAAATAAAACATAAATTTTATCGGAAAAATGAAGGTGCTGAAATAATTTTTTATGCGTCCGCAATTACTTAATCAGAAAGTGTCGAAATTTCAGGTACGTTTATAATTATTTTTTTCTTTAAAACGAAGCGCGGGAAAAGAGAATTTTAGAAGAAAATTCGGTTAATTAGTAGGATTCTGTTTGTTCCAGGAAACAATATTTTCTTCCGAATCGCCAAAGGCCAAAGAGAGCATTGGCAGACGCAAGAAATATTGCAAAAATAACAAAAACAATTTATTCAACAACAAAAAGAAAGACGGAAATGTCGTCAATGTCTGGTTCTAATCGTCGGATGAATCAAATATTCATTCTTTTGTGGAGTCTGATGACTGTGGCTGCAAACCCGCTGCAATTGGATGGAAAGTCATTCCTGTCCATTCAGAGGAAAGACAGTGGCGAGGGACTTCCAGGTTAGTTTTATATTCTTCCTCCTTTCTATATATAGGTAATTGAAAAAAAAATTCACCAACTTTTTTCAAGATAAAAAAAAACCTCATAGATCAGCAAATATAAAATGGGCTGACCCATAATTTATAATACTGTACATATACACATGATGATTTCCAAATCATCAGAAAGAAAGTAAACTCTTGGATAAGAAAGGGTGCTATCAGGGACTCCTAGAGGTCGCCCAAAACGCAAACCAACACAACACTGCCACGAACACCAAAATCGAAGAAATCCCACATTTCACGACCAACTAACACTGAAAACCTGCTCCACAAAACTTGACACGCAGAACTTGTTTCTCCTCAAGGCCAAAACCCGAAGAAATAACTCACTGTTCCTCTGAGCTTGGTTCCCCACACTTTGTCCACTGTCTTTGTGTTGTTTGTTTAATAGTGCTGAATCCAAAAGTGAAAACAATTCTATCAACCTGATGTGAATTCCGAAATTACATCTGTTCCTGGAGACTTGGTCTTGACAGCAAATGGCCTATTGTGCATTACATTTATTTCACTTTTGAATGTCTTTGTCAAGATCTAAGGATCCCTGACAGATGTAGTCTGTCAATTTTGTACACTTTAAACTATTGAAACACGTGCACAATTTGTTTAATTGAGGAAAATTTTTAAAGACAGAAAATGAAGGCAAACTGCCCATGAGTTGGCAGCATAAAAAAAAAGATTGAAAAAGAACTTGTGCATTTTTCTGAATTCAAGGGTTATTTTACAAAAGACAATATAACTGTTTTTCCAATATCTGTGACTTTTAAAAATAAATTTAAAAAATAACTATTCACTGTGTATTCTGATTATACAGGATTATTTATTGAGATAATACAATTATTTTAAGAAATACAATTGGACTATCTTTGCAACGAATCTCAAGGGACCATAAAATTGATTGTAGATAACTTTTGTGGAGGAAACCCAATGGGACCACAAAGAAATCGTTGTAATAACAAGATCTTTGTGGAGAGAGACTCTTGTACAATAAAAAACGGAATTAAATAGCATTCCTTGACATTTTTTCCAAAATACAAGTGGAATCTGTAGTTATAGTCTAGAACAATCTTGTTCACAACAATGTTCCACGCATAAAAATATTAATACAGTCCCATTGGGTTCTGTCCCCATATTACAGGTGTTCTCAACAACGAAATTCTTTTTTTAACCAACGAATTTTTTTCTGGTCCCTTGAATTTCGTTTTAGGGAGAGTCCACCTGTAGAATGAAAAAGACGGAATTAAATAGCAATATTTGACATGTTTAAAAAAGTACAAGTGGAATCTCTGTAAAATAGTAAAAAGAAGGAATAAAATAGCATTGTTTGTCCTTTTTAAAAATATAGGTGGACTCTCTCTATACAAGAATCTTGTTTACAACGATATTTCTCTACATAACGGTTTTTTTTGTTCCACAAGGGCCTCTCTCTATTTTCCGGGGCTTCTCAACACTGAAATTTTTTTTAAACGAATTTTTCTGGTTCCTTGAATTTTTTCGGAGCAAGAGTCTACCTGTACATTGAAAAAAGGGAATTAAATGGCATTCCTTGACCTTTTTAAAAATACAGTTGGACTCTCTCTCTCTCTCTCTCTCTCTCTCTCTCTCTCTCTACAGGAATCTTGTTTACAACGATATTCTCTTCTGTGTACAATATAAAATTTTTTTCATGTTTCCTGTTTTGCCTTTCCCCAAGTTATAGAAGGGTTCTCAACAACGAAATTGTACAGGTGAACCCTCAATACAACGAAATTCAAGGGAGCAAAAAATGTTTGAGGGTTCACAAATGTTTGAGGGACCAGAACAGTATTTACAAAACGAATATTTTCTGGTCCCTTGAATGCAACGAAATTCTTTCCAAAACAAACATTTTTTGTTCCCTCGAACTTCGTTGTATTCAAGGGACCAGAGAATATTCGTTTTGTAAATATTGTAATTTCATGTGCGGATTGTGTCCACCTGTACAATAATGCAGTAAAGAAATTGCACAGTAAATTATTGTTCTCAATTAATCTTGATTTTTATCCATTTATTTTCATCTTGTGTTTGTGTGTTTGTCTGTGCTTATTGGAAACAGGGGGCTTCCAGGCAGGCAGGCCCTACGACATAAAGGGCACGATTTGGCTGATTGAGGCCCCCGTGGACGCCAATGAGACGCACGTGCAATTACCTGCCCCGCGGGAACCGACGGATGTGCACCAGCCCGAATACACCCGTGCAGGTGAGCCAGCTTTTCAATTATCCTCTCCCAGAAAACTCATAGGTGTCATACGCATTCATGAGCACCCATGTACATACCCTGCTCATCTTATTCTTCCATGTTCTCTTTGTTGTATACTGTATATACTGTACTTTGCTTGTATTCAGCAAGGGTGAAGCCTGTGCATGTCATGGAGCGATTTTCCTAGTTACTTTCAAAATCTTCATGGGACATTTCAAGAAAGATGTACAGTATATTCAAGCTATATACTGTATATATACTGTGAGACCCCCAGATGTGGACATAATTGGTGCATCAAGAGTGTCCCTAAGTTGAATTGTCCCTGAGTTGAGTCTTGTTTTCCCATAGACTTATATTATATAATTTTTAATTGGTGTTGTACGGAAGGAATATTCTTCAGAATTCCATGAAAAAACATTTTGTTTGCCACTTGAATTTGATTCAGTGAATATATTTTCAACCCAATAAGAACATTTGGAGCATTGAATAGTACAGTATATATGTATACTCTAAAAAAAAAGCCTGGTGTCTAATTGCCACGCAAACAATTGAAGGAACTTAATTGAAGTGCCTTTTCATGCAGTTTTCATAGCAATATGACTATACAGAGTAGTCTGGTACACAAATATTGTAGCTATGTGAACCACAACTACTGAAATTAGGAGATGAAAGGAAAATAATGTAAGTTATCTTTTATAAATTTTACTTTTTAAAGTGATGCAACTATTATACATTATTTGATCTCAGGATATCTTACTTTGTACAAAATATAATGTCTTTAAAAAATCTTCATTATGAATCACCCTCTCTCAAAGTAGTTCTGGGAACCACAGTTGTAATTTGTTTCTGTTTCAAAAATACAAGTTATTTGGTAATGAGGTTTTATTCTAAGATGAGATGTTAATAATATTCATTATTCACCATCAAAATATTTTACTTTTTATGAAATATTCTATTTCAGAAAAAACCCAGCCTTTCTCCTATAAATCTTGTGGATTTGTGATATGGTGACTTTTGAAAATCTCTCTTGAGCCTGCCTGCAAAATATTTTCAGGATTCAATGCTGAGACAGGATGGATTCATTCTCTGAGACAACAGCCAGAGTCTCAGAGGAGTTTTAGCCAAATATACTTGCAGTAATATGCTACAGTATAAAGGTGGTACCTCACAAATTGACTCTGTTGAATTGCAAAGCATTCAAATTGCAAAGCGCTTTGCGAAATTGAGAAATATTAGCACAAAAAGGTGAAAAAGTTGTCAATGCAGGTCAAATTCTGGGGCATAGGTCAAATTGCAAGTCAACCTCTCTAAAAATTTGACCATTGAATTGCAAGGTCAATTCAATGCAGTGTCAAATTGCAAGGTACCACCTGTATGTGTTACTAGATTGGTCTAGAAAAAATGTTGCTCCACAAGGTGAACTTGCAAATCTGTCTCCATGTTAGCAAACACAGTTGATGCTTAAAAACTCAAACCTCCCTGCTTCAATTTTTTTTCAAGTCCCTGTCTGAATTCACTTAGAAACAATGAATTAAAACAGGATTGATTGGTCGATCCCCTTAATGTTTGAAAATGATTATTGGTCTGTATGATGTTCAGCCAAATACTGTAAGAAGATATCCTGAACTGGAATTCAGAGACAGGAAAAACAATGGCTGGGCTGGACTTTAAAGCCATGATTCATACCAAGAATTGAAAGGAATTTCATGATGAAGAATATATTTTTATAATTTAAAAAGCTCAATTTTTACATGTCTCACATTTAGTTTCCGTTGCTTTGAGAATTGCTTTTCTTCATAAGTAATTCAGAAAATTTAGGGAAACCCCTGACAAGATTTTATAACCTGGATAGAAGCCCGTTTTGGAGGCAGGTTTCACTCATCCCTTTGGGTGATGGCATTTCGCCTCCTAGAAAATTGTTTTTGTTCACGGGGTGGATCTCAACATAAGGCGACTTTGTCAGGGTGAAATTCAATCTCAGGTAGTCACCAGTAAAGTTTCCTTGTCGTCTTATGAAAAAGTATCGGATTCTGCTTACACATGGTGACTTTTCAGGACATTTCGTCCTCCTTCTGTTTCTTCCATCTCCACGTACAAGAATCATGTTGATGCCTTGAATATTTGATGGAGTTCAAAAGTTTGTGGAATTATGCATTGAATTCTTAAAGTTTTTCGCATACAGGCTCAAGAAAGATTTTCAAAAGTTTAGGTATCACAACTCCACAAGATTTATAGGAGAAATACTTGGTTTTTTCCAAAATAAAATATTGATTACAATGTAGAATAATTTCATGCTGAAAAATGGATACTATTTTCCTCCCATCTTAGAATAAAACCTATAAAAATAACTTGTTCTTTTTTTTAAACAGAAACAAATTGCAACTATGGTGCCCATAACTACTTTGAGAGCGTGATTCATAATCGAGGTTTTCTACATTTTTACAAAGTAGGATATCTGGAGATCAGCTAATGGATAATAGTTTCATGTCTTCACAGAATAAAATGCATAAAAGATAGCTTCAAATATTTTCAATTTAACCCCTTATTTCAGTTGTTTTTCACAAAACTATAATATTTATGAACCAGAATACAATAGACCAGTGTTCCCCAACCTTTTTGGTCCCGCAGACTGGCAAATAAAAAAGCTCTGTGGACTGGCAAAGTTTAATGCAATTTTTTGAGGACTAGAAAATTTTCATAAAATGTTTTCACATGTGCTCAAAAAGTGTTGCTTGAAAGACAGCTTGAATGGCAGGTATTTGAAAAGCTTCTTCTTTTTTGGAAAATTGATTCAGGATCCAATATAGCAGTTATGGTTAAATGCCTTCAAAAAATGGAAAAGTTTTTTTTTAAGCAAGGTTTTTCATTGCTACTTGTGCAAAATTCATAAGCTTGGAGAAATTTCCTGCAGACAGGCAAAAATTTTCTGCAGACCAGCACCAAATCCATGGACCACAGGTTGGGGTACACTGCAATAGACTAATGTAGTCAAAACAACTGCATGAAAAGACACTTCAAAGTTTATTCAATGGTTTATGTGTCAGTTTGCTTAATGTACAACTCCACCTAACATTCTGTTGCTACCCAGAATACCTCTCTAAGTATTTGCTTTTCTTTCAATGTGTATATTGCAATGAAGGATGTCAACACTGATTCAGGTCAGTATTGTCACATGCTTTCCATGACCTTGTTGAAGTATCCAGATGTATTTGTTCCAATGATTTGAGAGAACACTACCAACTACAATGCTTGTGAACCAGGGATGTACCCGTATTTACTCGAGTACCCCGCGTGCCCTCAAGTAAGGCATGCACAGGGAATTTTCAGTTGAAAATTTTGCAAAAATCTTATCCCCAAGTAAGACACGCACCTCAATTTTTAGTGAATCTAAAACGATAAAATTTCAGAAATAAAAACAAAAATGTGACTTTAGGCGTGAATTGAACAAAGATCTGATGAATTTTCAATTTTTTTCAATGCAAGAATGTTTTCTTGTTATATTTGTTCCAAATTTCTCCATTATAATTAAGTATAATGCAAACATAACTTCCTAAAACTTCTTGAAAATTTTGTACCTGCTTATGACGCGCACCCCTTTTTTTCTTCTGAAATTTGGGAAAAAAGGTGCACGTGGTACTTGAGTAAATATGGTATTTTTTTCTAAAATCACATACAGGCCAGTAGCTTACAAAGTTGGATGCTTTGAAGTTAGTTCAAGGATACTGTGCTTATCACCTCAAATAACTTTTGCTGAAGCCCTTGCATAAGGTTTTCTCTGCTGGAACAAAAGGGAGGAAATGCTCCTTTAGAGAAATGAAGGCACTATAGGAGGCCCTAATGCACACAGACCAGGATTGTTTCCCTCCTCTATATTAAAGTGTACACAGGGGCATTCTGGTGGCAATAATATCCTGTTTCTCCTGGGCTAGATCAAGCTTCTGGATGCACATGTACAACATGGCATTCTCTATTCATGAGGGGTGGTGTTCCTGGATTCCAATCAAGATTGATTTTTTGGTGTCCAAATGCTGACTTTCATTCCATTCAATGGATTTCATTAATCTTCTCGGGGGAATGTGATCTCCTAATGCGCAATGGATTTTTTCCAAGATGAGGGAACTTGTGTTGTTATTTGTGGTTGGGAGTCTTTAATCTGATGATGGAACCCAAATTTCCAACAATAAATCTTCACCACCAGATTTGAGGATTTTTGAAGAGAAAAATACTGTACTGTGAAATGAAGGTTTTTTAAACTTTTTGTTGAATAACTTCAGCCTTGGGTATTCCCTCAAAAACTAATATTTTGATTGATTGATCAGCAAGCTTCTTTATGAAAATAAAGCTTGCTGCAATTATTGTACCCAAATTAAAGCCCAAGGTTTTCAGCCTGCTCCCAGATAAGTTTTAGTTGATTAAACAGGTTGATTAAAGAGATTTGGGACTCATGAAATTCAATGAAACAACTCTTTCCAAAATTATAAAGGACCAAGATAGACTCTTAACTTTATACAATTTCTCAGCAAAGATTCTCTCCAAATAATATAAAGTTATAAACCATTGTACTACAGTATTTTCATATATACTGTGCCATGATACATTTCAGAAAACCCCTGCAAACACATTTGGAAAATTCTCTGAAATTTTTAAAAAGAAAATGTTTTTCTTTAGTTGGAGGAAGGAATTCATTCAAATAAAATTATTCTTCCATCACATTCTCGCTCCCTTCCTTGAATTATTACCTTGAAATTACAATTTATTTCTTCAAAAGCATTCAGTATACTGTACACATGTCAATCTTAATTCATGGAATTTTGGTTGTTTCTACGAGGAATTTGGAAAAAAATATAGCACTACTATAGCACTATATGCTCTAATTTCATTTCGGCAGAAGGCTTATTGAATAAAAGGAATCCACAAATTTTTACGAAAAAGTTTGCTAATCTAAATGTGGATCTTGTCCGTCAAAAGATGGACGAATATATGAATCCTTTCATGCGAAAGTTTCTCTGAATAAAGTTTCAAAATCATCTTGTCATAGAAATTGAAACTTCAGCATGTATAAGGGAAAATATGCCACCGACTCTCGTCGCCTTTGACACGAGGTCGTATACTGTACTTCACCAGCGGGGATAAGCGGTGAATACATGTGTGGAGAGACTCGTTTGGAAACTTCTGGAACCCGTCTGGGTTTGACACTTTCCCTATGGGTTCACATAATGCGAGGTCATTTTCCCTGGGGCTACACATGGCGGGGGACGAAATGTGGGATTGATGGTTCCCTGCTGCTGCAGCAGCTGTTGGGGTATCCGGGGATTCAATTACAAATCCTCATATGCATCCATGTACTTGTACACGTATATACACGGGATCCCATTTGCTACTTTGCACATTAAAAACTTCCATGATGTATCGAAATTTATCAAAAGGATTCATATCTTGAGCTGAAGGGTAAAAGAATTTATGGAAGCAAGAAATTTGGAGGAAGGGAGGAATTTAATTTAGCTGTTTGCCTTGATCCAAATGGAATTAGAAGATGAGGGTTGTTCCTGGCATAAAATAAAAATTGAGTTTACAGTAATATCAATGGATGAAAAATATGAGGGTTGTTTATTGAATGGATTAAAAAATAGTGTTTTTTCCATCTCTCTTCCTTAAATTATTTTCTTTGAAATTAAAATGTTTCTCCTCAAAGAAATTTACTATACACATGTCCATTCATGGAATTTTTGTTTTTGTATGTGGAATTTGGCAGAAACTTCTCTTATATGGGAGTTCAGCAGAGTAGTCAGAGATTTCTCTTGAGAATTTGTGTGCCATTCATATGATTGTAGGGTATATAAAAATACTGTACTGTTATTGTTGATTCTTTTTGGAAAAAATATCTAATTTGGATGTGATTAAACCCAGAAAGTATAAATCATCATCTTAACTTTCCAGTTTTGTGACATGAAAACCCTGGTCAAACCTGATGATGGAGTTTTCAGAAATATGGGTTCCATTATATTAAATCTCTTATATGTTGCTGGAAGGGTAGATGTCACTCTCATTGGTGTTTGAATAAGCATTATTATGGCAATAAGCCTAGTCTTGAGTAATGCTTATTGTTGAAGGTCTTGTTGGAATGTTATTGAACATAAATATAAAATAAAATATTTTTAAACAAAGCCATGAGACAAAGGCATTAATGAATGCAATCTGAAGAGTCCACCACAGTGTGCCAATACTGTACTGCTAAAAATGACAGTAATTACTGTACCACTCTTGTGTGGTTAGCAAAAGTTTGTAATAAGAAGTTTTGCTACAATAAGATTTTACTGCTTATAATTACAGAGGAAAATTTTACAATTTCAACACCAACAGCGACTTTTTCACATTAAAATGGAAATGAAGGGGAAAAACAGAATTCAGTCAAGAATCACATTATGAAGGAAGTAAATTTTCCAGCCTCACTCGCATATTTCATATACTGTACTTTTAGTATGTGTATGTGTAAGTGACCATGTAAAAAATTGAAGAATATTTTTTGACTAGGTCACAGATCTGAAAATCGTCTTGAAATACTAAGAAAAAAAGCGTTTTCTTCAATTTGTATTGCTGATTGTAAAAAATTGTTGCCATAAGACATCACTTGGTGAGAAGCACATTTCTGAATTCCAGCCTGAAATTTAAAGAATTCCCTCTACAATGAACAAAGACTATGATTCTTAGTCATTTCTCTGACTCAGAAACTTGGGTGTTCAAAGAAAAGGGTTCGAAAATACTGCACAATTTTTTTCAACCATCCCTCTTTTAATATTCATTCCATTTCTTACTTACCCTCAGACAAAAGTCACAAAACTAAACAAATATGCCACTCTTGAAATCCCATTTAATTTTTTCATGANTACTTCACCAGCGGGGATAAGCGGTGAATACATGTGTGGAGAGACTCGTTTGGAAACTTCTGGAACCCGTCTGGGTTTGACACTTTCCCTATGGGTTCACATAATGCGAGGTCATTTTCCCTGGGGCTACACATGGCGGGGGACGAAATGTGGGATTGATGGTTCCCTGCTGCTGCAGCAGCTGTTGGGGTATCCGGGGATTCAATTACAAATCCTCATATGCATCCATGTACTTGTACACGTATATACACGGGATCCCATTTGCTACTTTGCACATTAAAAACTTCCATATGATGTATCGAAATTTATCAAAAGGATTCATATCTTGAGCTGAAGGGTAAAAGAATTTATGGAAGCAAGAAATTTGGAGGAAGGGAGGAATTTAATTTAGCTGTTTGCCTTGATCCAAATGGAATTAGAAGATGAGGGTTGTTCCTGGCATAAAATAAAAATAAAATTTACAGCAATATAAATGGATGAAAAATATGAGGGTTGTTTATTGAATGGATTAAAAAATAGTGTTTTTTCCCTCTCTCTTCCTTAAATTATTTTCTTTGAAATTAAAATGTTTCTCCTCAAAGAAATTTACTATACACATGTCCATTCATGGGATTTTTGTTTTTGTATGTGGAATTTGGCAGAAACTTCTCTTATGGGAGTTCAGGTGAGTAGTCAGAGATTTCTCTTGAGAATTTGTATGCCATTCATATGATTGTAGGGTATATGAAAATACTGTAGTGTTATTGTAGATTCTTTTTGGGAAAAATATCTAATTTGGATGTGATTAAACCCAGAAAGTATAAATCATCATCTTAACTTTCCAGTTTTGTGACATGAAAACCCTGGTCAAACCTGATGATGGAGTTTTCAGAAATATGGGTTCCATTATATTAAATCTCTTATATGTTGCTGGAAGGGTAGATGTCGCTCTCATTGGTGTTTGAATAAGCATTATTATGGCAATAAGGCTAGTCTTGAGTAATGCTTATTGTTGAAGGTCTTGTTGGAATGTTGAACATAAATATAAAATAAAATATTTTTAAACAAAGCCATGAGACAAATGCATTAATAAATGCAATCTGAAGAGTCCACCACAGTGTGCCAATACTGTACTGCTAAAAATTACAGTAATTACTGTACTACTCTTGTGTGGTTAGCAAAAGTTTGTAATAAGAAGTTTTGCTACAATAAGATTTTACTGCTTATAATTACAGAGGAAAATTTTACAATTTCAGCACCAACAGCGACTTTTTCACATTAAAATGGAAATGAAGGGGAACAACAGAATTCAGTCAATAATCACATTATGAAGGAATTAAATTTTCCAGCCACAATCGCATATTTCATATACTTTCAGGCTGTGTATGTGTAAGTGACCATGTAAAAAATCGTAGAATATTTTTTGACTAGGTCACAGATCTGAAAATCGTCTTGAAATACTAAGAAAAAAAGCGTTTTCTTCAATTTGTATTGCTGATTGTAAAAATATGTTGCCATAAGTTCATAAGACATCACTTGGTGAGAAGCACATTTCTGAATTCCGGCCTGAAATTGAAAGAATTCCCTCTACAATGAACAAAGACTATGATTCTTAGTCATTTCTCTGACTCAGAAACTTGGGTGTTCAAAGAAAAGGGTTCAAAAATACTGCACAATTTTTTTCAACCATCCCTCTTTTAATATTCATTCCATTTCTTACTTACCCTCAGACAAAAGTCACAAAACTAAACAAATATGCCACTCTTGAAATCCCATTTAATTTTTTCATGATAATGAGAATAATTAATGGTGAAATTTTGTATCCTTTTTTAAACGTGTTCCCTCTTTCCAATACATGTTTACAGATTTTCTCAAGGACAACCGAGTCGGGAGAGAAATTCCGGAAAAACACAATTCGAAATTCGACTTCGACAAAGAAGAAAACCACGACGTGGATCTGGACCATGACGACCTTCATCATCAAGACAAGGGCGCCAAACGCTGGAAAAACCCGGACATCTCCAAGGTGAATCACAACTGCAAATTTACGCCATGACAAAAAAAAAAAGGGGGGGAGATGCAGAGAGAAAATCGTATCTTTTTTTTATGCATTTCTTTCCTTTACAACATTCTCATTTCCGAGAACCGAGAGTTATTTACGATGAGTCCCCGGGCAAGGCTGAGGCTGCAAATATTTGCGCAAGGAAAGAGCATTTCCACCGACACGCTCTTTCTTTCTTACTTGGACCTCCGAATAAGGAAAACCCTCATTCCAATATAATAATAATAATAATAAAAAGAACCAGTCCTCATTCATCACCCAGAAAGGCCCATAAACCCCCAGGAAGTGACACACACAAAGTGGCAATATATAAAGTCCCTCCGTTATCATCCTTTCACCATTCCGCAGAATCCAAAGCTTGCTGTCTTATTCACAAAAACAAAACCCGAAGTTAAAACAAATGTCGTAATACTGAATAAAAAAAAAGGAGTTGTAAATGTTTTCCCTGTGTGACAGCAACCGAGTTGTGACACCTATGGAATATCAGTAAAAATTTTATTTGTGGATTGCCTCAGAGGGTAAAAGGACCAAAGCCCCCCCTTTTTAATATTCATTGCCCTTTTCTTTGGAAGGGCATCTGATGTTTAAAAAAAGAAGAAGAAAAAAGTCCTTTGTGTGCTATGCTGAGCTCAGAAGAGCCTTTTCTGATGAAATCTCTGCCTTCAAATCCGAGAATTCATTGCTTTTGGCTCAAAGGAGAAGGAAAAGAGGGAAAGAATACATGCTGAAGGACCTTTGATAGGTTGGAGAGGATTTGCTTATCCTGGAATAATTCTGCAGGCGATTTTCTTTATAGTCCAGATTTCTTTTTTTTTAATTCAGTAGTACAGTGATGTCTCAGTTTACAAATGCCCTTGACCCCTGTGTAGTTATGCAATAACCAAGTGCTTTTGAAGAATTTATTCCCACCAAATACAAAATTTCAGCAAGAATATAATTTATTAATCCTACCAAAAATCTGAAAAAATCTCAATTTTCTCTTTAATGCAGGTGGTACCTTGCAATTTGACCCTAATCCTTTGCCAGACTAGGGCCAAATTACAAAGCAGTCAAATTGAGAGACACTTTGTAAAGTTGAGAAATATCAGCACAGAAATGCAAAAAAAGTGGCTAAAGCATGTCAAATTCCAGGGCAGAGGTCAAATTGCAAGTCAACCTCCCTGCAAATTCAACTGTCAAATTGTGAGATGGTCAAATTGCAAATTTCTTTTGAAAAAAATTTATTTTTACAGGGTAGTTTCAAGTTAAAAACGTTCTTGCACGATTGTAATTTATCGTGATTATAAGGTCGACAGTCTTTCTCTAAAGTCTGTTTCTTTCTTTTTTGGAAAAGGAACCCTAACTCTAAGATGAACCTTTTGGAACCAAGATTAATTCCAGATAAATAATGACTGTAAGATGAATAAAACGAGATAATCAGCCAGGCTGCGGCCAGGACCAAAGTCCTAGTATGAGATAATATATTTTCAAATTGACACAAAAAGAGTTGAGAATCTCAATAGATACAAAGAATGCCAAAACAACCGATTGGAAAAGTTTCCGCAAAACAATGCAAATATTCGTCGGACTGTTGCAAGGTCTGAACTGGACTGTGTCTTGGATATTTTTTCTTATTGCTTTTATACTGTTTTTCCGACAAACAGACTATCCATTAATAATAAAGGATATCCTTGGAACACAAGGTTTTTTAGCATGATAAATTTGGAGGACGTCTCTAGACTTTGGGAGGAAGATCGTGGGAACTCAAGGTCATCTCTGGTCCCACAAGATTCCTTTGGGATTATTGGCCTTATGCCAATTCCCATAAATCTTGTATTTCTAAACACCCCTCAACTATATTTTTGACACCAGCAAAGATGACATTGATGAGTCTGACCAAATTCTGAGAAATCTGGGTCTTCTTCCAAGCTAAATGCATGCTTTCAAGTTCATAGATCTGCTCTGAAAGGTATTTGAAAGATTAAACAAATTGATCAAGCTGCAATTCCTTACATATTAGGATAACAGTGAATGAATGGCTCAAACTAGCAGTTGTGCAGAAGAAGGAATCAAGTTTGAGACCTGACTGTTTATTGAACTCTGGCAAAGAAAACTTGTGTGATTTGTAATTCTGCTCACATGTTCAATTCTGCATCCATCTATAAAAGAGGTACACTGGCAAATCATCAGTCGAATATTGCAACAAGTGACAACACCATCATCCAATTCCCAGGCGGGCTCACATCCAGAAAATTAGGTCTTTTTTAGAAGGATATCCCTGCATCTGCATCATTTTCCCAGGCAGTGAATAGGAACTGGTCTCCAGTATATTGGAAATCTATGGGCTCCATAATCCCTTTGATCCCTTCAACATCTCTTACTTTATATCTGGCCTTTCAAAGGCATCTCTGGGGTAGAAAAGTGAGGCTGGAGCCTCCATGCTTTCTTCTTAGAATATAATATTTTCTTTGAATGGTTACAGAGATGAAAATGGTATTCTTTCTTTCTTCAACAGGCTGCCCACAAAAGGTACAGGCTATTGAGGAAGACCATGATGTCTGAGGTTCTGAGGGAGCTGAACTCCAAGGACTGGACATTACTCAAGAAGAAAAATGGTGACCAGGTTCAAATACTCAAGGATGGCCTGACAGGACAAGTTTATCTCATGACTGTGAGTGCTATTTTTTTTTATCCAATTCAAAACCAGGATACTTATAAAATGTTAAGAGCCCTTGAAATATGTCACTTGTGCATTGGCAACACTGCTTGAAAAATTAAAAGCATCATTAGGCTTATAATTGGCATTATGATGAGTACTGAAAATTGATGAGCCATACTTTTGTAGTGTATTCAGTGACTATGTTTCCATTATTTAGGGTCGCACTTATTTAAAGCTTTCAAATGAGGATAGAGCATATTAGATCAATTAGAATCATGAAAAATTAATCTCTTGTAGAAAGGGTACATTATAACATTTTGACACCTTTTTCAGTTATTTTCATCCCACTGTATATAAATTGGGTCTATTTTGAAGCACGCAATATGACTCATGCCCTTGTTTAATATGCTAGCAAACAATTTACCAGCATTTAAAGTGGTAAAATGCACTCACACAGAATGAATAAAGTTTCCAAGTATATACCAGGAACTCCCAACTACTCAACAGTGTAATTATCTTCTCTTATCTTTCACATTATAAAACTTTCATAGGTAATTGATGAACAAGAACATTTTTCAATTGATCCCTCACATTTTGCAATTGATCCCTCACATTTTGCAATTGATCCCTCACATTTTGCAATTGATCCCTCACATTTTGCAATTGATCCCTCAAATTTTTCAATTGATCCCTCACATTTTTCAATTGATCCCTCACATTTTTCAATTGATCCCTCACATTTTTCAATTGATCCCTCACATTTTTCAATTGATCCCTCACATTTTTCAATTGATCCCTCACATTTTTCAATTGATCCCTCACATTTTGTTTGCCAGTTGAAATGTTTGATGCCCCTCCAATTTCCCTCAAAGGAAATCCCTTGGGCCTCATCAGGCCCTGATCCAATCTGCTCCACAAAAGCAGGGAACTTTGCCTATGCAAAAATATCCCTGATGAAAATGCGAAGGCAAACGGGGTGGAAGAGACGGGGGTGCTTGTGCTTTAGAACTTACATTACTCGTCGGAGTAGTCCCACTTGACTCGATTTTTAGAATTAGGAACGGAGTAGGAATTTTAGTCTCGTGTCTCTTCTAATTAATGTGACCTTGTGAAAACTCTCCTCCCCCGTCAAGTACCAATCGCTTGGAAGCTTCATTGATTTTTTTAGTGAGTGCACTGACCCCTTTAGAATTCTGGTGAATTGTTTTCTAGATTTGTACATAAGGCATGCCACATGATTTGAAAAAGAACGTGCTGGTGATATTCATGGAATTTGTGATGGATGTTATTCTCAGAAGGGTTTAATGTCTTGATTTTCATTTCAAATTTTTTTAAAGCTTAAATTCAGCTTTTAAAGGCTCAAAACAATGAATGAAAACACTGAGATTCGTCAGTGTAGAAATCCAATGTTTATATCAAATATTGAATAATATTCAGCATCTAAATTAATTCATGACCCCAAGTTTGAGCTGGGCCCAAATCCTCAGAATTTGGAATGTTGAATGAACACAATATAAATGGCTCATTAATATTTTAGATAGTCTTCAACACTTGATTGAAGCGTTTAGTTTGAAAAAAATTGGCAATTATAATAACCAGGTTAAGTGAGCAGAATAATACATTGATGTCAAAATTGTCTCGAATTTCATTTAACAGTGATTCCGTCTGAATTCACCTTTTACAGGCTTTTAGCAATATATGAAAATTACTACAGCATTCACATTCCTAAGTTGAAAAGGCCAATTTCTGAATTCCAATTCCATTGTAGCAAATTTATTTTTAGAAACATGTGATTTTCCTGATGAAAAAAGACATGAAAAGGCCAGCAGCACAATACGATCTTGAATATATGCAGGTTAATTTGAACCAATGTTCCCTATCAATGAAATCTGTTTTAACAATTCTGGAAAATATTTTTAAAATCTTTTCCTAACAAATTATACAAGTATGTACAGATGGTACCTTGCAATTTGACCCTAATCCTTTGCCAGACTAGGTTCAAATTGCAAAGTGGTCAAATTGTGAGACACTTCATAAAATTGAGGAATAGCAGCACATTGATTTAAAAAAATTGGCAAAAGTAGGTCACGTTCTGGGGCAGAGGTCAAATTGCAAGTCAACCTCCCTGCAAATTCAACCATTGGATTGGAGGATGGTCAAATTGTGGGAGGTCAAATTGTATGATACCACCTGTAATAAAAACCTTTTTCAGAAGTTGTTTCAATGTATGTTGTAACAAGATTTTACCGTATGCATCATTTTTGAAAATAAGAAAAATGGCTCTTGAAGTTTTGATATTCTTCACCAACTTTAACCAACTACTTAGCTTGAAAGTAATGGTGGCAGTTATGTACCCATGGCAGGTGAGCAGAATAATTTGTTTGTGTCAGAACTGGAGCAGTTATATACTCAGCTGTGATATTTTTGGAGTACAATAACTTCATTTAATCTCAAGGGAGTGTATCTCCTAGACATGAAGCATCCAATTTCACAGTGAAAAGCACTATACTCTACATGAATTGTTCATGCTTGCAGGGCATTGTGGATCTGGATCCAGAAACCTTGTTCCATGGACTGGTGGATGAACCTCTCTCAATCACAGAATGGAACCCAGCCATCAAACAAATTGAGATCTTGCAGGTAAACAACTCTACTTTTCAAGGCAACTGCTGCGTTTCTGAGACATGTTTTCTCTTCCACATGTCAGACTTCCATTCTCATTTACCTTGTGTTTGTTATTTTATGACATGGCTCCTGGCATATATGAGCCTTGGGTGTGTAATTGATTGAAACATTGAAAATTAATCATTAAAAAAAATCAGTCTGTTCCAGGCACTTACAAAATCAGTGATTATAGAACTTTAAAACATGTGCATTCCTGTGAATTACTTCATTTTGTCTTAGAATTGGACTTATCCAGGCAAATCAAGCTAGCTCTCAAAATTCTGAAGCTCAAACATTTCAAGGGCCAAAATAACTTAACATTATAATTTTCTCTTTTCAATGCTTGTCTTGCACTTAGCAGAAATCTTTGAAATCTCAAGGTTCAAAATAATGTAATAAAATTCCTGCAATTTTGGCCATAAAATTCGATCATGTGAATCAAGTTTGGCATTTGAGCCAAGATTTATCAATATAAGAAATAGTGTTGAGCAAAACATTCTCAGTAATTCGAATCTCTTGTTATATTTGGGCTGATTAAAGTATGCAATAAATCTTGTAACTATAAATGTGAATGTCGACCAGCTTATTGGTTTTAAATAGCTTATTGCAAAATTACAGCATAATTTATGTCAACGCACAAAAAAAGTCAATTCAAAGCCATTTTGAGGAATAAAATGCATGTTTAAATGAGGAAAAACATTGAAAACGAAATTTTTTCATGCTTTGAGTTGGAAATGTGTAATTGTTTTTCTGTTTTTGTGAAAGCATTCAAAAAGTATATTGTTTATAAGACTTGAAATATTCCTTTTTTTTCACCTTGCAGCACATCAACAACAGGACTATGGTATTCCATCAAGTCCTGAATCAAAACTCCGGAGGCCTTTTCAAAGAGCGTGACTTTGTCAACTTGATCTTCTGGAGAAAGTCCAAGGGGATATTCTATCAATTCTACGAATCCGTCGAATTTCCAGACTTTCCAGAAACTACGTCCTTTGTCAGGTGAGATACAGAATGGGATGGACGACGTGGAAATGTCAGAATATAAGCGCAGGATTCCCTCAGGCAAATGCGGTTTTAATTGGTTAGGACATGGTGGAGTGGATCTATTCTTGGAACTTTCGGGAATTGTCTCATTTCCAGCCCAGATAGTTTATACTAGTATGCTTTTGATTATTTCGTGCTTTTCTCTCTTGATAATAACCCGGAAGAAATTAATGTAAAACAAAATGCATAACTTTTCACTCTCCCAACTTTTAGGAGAATTAATGCATTTAATATGTGAAACGATATAATATTTGAGCCTATCAGAAGTACTCAGAAAAATGAGACGAGGTGAAATAATTGAAATCATATCTAGAATTTCCTTTGCATTCATTGATTATTTCGCCTTATCAATGTGGAAAACATATAATATTTCTTATAATATATTTTCAGTGACACATAATTCCATAAATAATTACGCAACTACTGTAATTTCAAACATATTTAAAAAAATCTTATTGCTCTATCACTTCATTGAACAATTGCAATTTCTTTCATTCAGTATATTCGAGGTATGAGCATCGAAGTTCTATGGTTGAAAAGTCTATTACAGTATTTCATGTTTAAAATTAATAGAGCAGACAGTTGACCACCAAGAGCTGCCAAAATGTTATGAAAAGCTGAGTTTGTATAAGAAATGAAACAATGCGAAATGTTTCAGAAAACGTCCCAAAGAAATAAAATGTTGCTTAATTAAGGTTTTATAAGCAGCGTTTTATTTTTCTATTCAGTGCGTGTCAGAGTCAGTGAGAAATAGTTTCATTGCCGCAGTGAAATTTGTGAAGTGTCGGTTGTAATGATCAGAAATCAAGTTTTTGCAGTTGTAAATGGCTGTAAAAAAATTAAAATTAAATTTCAAATATGACACTCATTGACTCAGACTCAGTCAGTATGCGACATATATTTCTGGTAATTATCTCATCAGTAAAATAAAATATTTGCGCATTTATTAAAACAAATACAAAAGAAACTCGTCAATTTTCAAGGTCCAAATAAGACAGAACCTTTTTTTTCTCTTCTTCTTTTTCAAAAACAAATATTTTTATTTTCGAAATTCGTCAACAGAGCCGACAATGGCCCAAGTGGGTTCATCCTGTCCCCGCACCACAACCCGGCAACCAACCAAGTGCAGACCAAGTACCAGTGGCTCATGGACGTGGACTTCAAGTTCCAGTGGATGTTCCAGCGCCTGCTCAAGGGCGTCATCCCGGGGGTCATGCTCGAGTACCTGGACAATGTGCGTGCCAAAGCAGAGTCCCTCAAAAAGGAAGCCCATCATCTGCAGCAGGCAGCACAAACAACAGGGAACGTGACTCATCGCCACGGAAGATCCGCGTAATCCCTTTTTATCCAACCCTACCCCCCCCCCCCCGCCCCACTTTATTGGAATGAGACACAAATAGACGGAAATAACTAAAGAAATAAATAAAATAACGAGTATATGTAAATTATATATACTGTATTTACTGGAGTACCACCCCACCTTTTTTCTCAAATTTCAGAAGAAAAAACAGAGTGCACATCATAAGCTGGTACAAATTTTTCAAGAAGTTCTAGGAAGTTATGTGTGCATTATACTTAATTATAATGGAGAAATTTGGAACAAATGTACCAAGAAAACTTGTTTATACTGAAAAAGTTGAAAATTGATCAGATTTTTATTCAATTCATGACTAAAGTCAAATTTTTGTTGTTATTTTTGAAATTTTGTGGATTTAGATTCACTAAAAATTGGGGTGCGCATCTTACTTGGGGATAAGGTTTTAGCAAAATTATCAACTGAAAAACCCCTGTGCGTGCCTTACTCAAGGAGTCAAGGGTGTATGGTACTCAAGTAAACACAGTATAAATGAATATACATATATATATATATATATACAGGTGAACCTCAATAACTCAAACCTCCCCAAGTTGAATACCCCACTAAGTCAAAATTTTTACCGGTCCCCATCTGAATCCCCTTAGAAACAATAATTTAAAATCCTCCTCAAGTCAAAAGCCTTTCCCCTCAAACATCCATAAGTTACATTTTTGTTGGCCTGTTGGCCATTATTTTCTTGACGCAAGAAAGAAAAAAAAAATCAATAAAAAAAGAATTTCATGTGTTTTAAAGGAAGTGAAAGAGTTAATTGGGCAAATGAACCCCTTATGCCTCCAAGTTCTGCAGCCTTTCAACTCATTTCAAAAGTAATTTAAGCCCCATCAGAATATCACCATGCACATTTTTTTTAAGTTTCCCTGAAAAAAAGGGCTTTGTATTGCAGTTCAAACTTATATAATTTATAACCTCTCAAGTAAAAACCCCCCAAAGTTGAATTTTTTTTGCAGGTCCCTTGAAATTTGAATAAGAGACTTTTGAGTATATAATATAGTATATATATGTA
This sequence comes from Notodromas monacha, assembly GCA_905338405.1. Classification (NCBI taxonomy): domain Eukaryota; kingdom Metazoa; phylum Arthropoda; class Ostracoda; order Podocopida; family Cyprididae; genus Notodromas; species Notodromas monacha. Next base: position 11,869 of record CAJPEX010001350.1, on the reverse strand, counting down.
GCTGAGGAGAGGAAATAATAAGCTTCCGTTTCCGGGGTGTTGATGATCTAAATACCCCCCTTTTCCGGTGTGCACTCAGAAGGAAAAGCCTGGGAGGAAGTCCTCTTGCTCATCAAGGGGAATTCTGACACCCATTCCATCCCAGAATCATTTCCTCTTATTTTCTGTTGTTGCTGTTTTTAGGCAAGTGGGGTTTAACAAATTTTCTTGGATTAGAAACTAAACTGGCATATGACAGAGCTGAAAAAGAATAATTATGGTTCAGTAACAACCTTCTTTGGCAAAAGAAAAAAATTCAGCACTCTTCATTTTTTTTAATTCACCCCGGCCGTTTTCTATTCTTCTCTATAGATGAGGCGCCTAGTTTGCAGGTTTTGTGATGTGTTCCCTTCAGAATTCTTGAAATTGGCATGGTATTAATTCCATGAGTTGCCACCATTAATTGATTATTAATTCCGATATTCTGATCATCAGTCGCCTTCATTGCTGCCACTTATTGGGATGAGATTGCAGTGGCTGTGAAGGCAGCTTTTAACCATTTTAATGGGTGATGTTACTGGGATTTATTCACAAAATTTTCTGCCACTTGTAAAAGAAAAAAAGGAACTGCCTAGCATGACCCCACAAGCATAAGTCAGTAAAAATGATGAATTTTTTCTTCATTCTTGCAGAAAAAAAATTAAGAAATAATCATTTATTGCCTGGTGGAATTTTTTCTGCATTCCTGCCATAAGATTAGCATCAAGGAATTTTGAAGACAATGGTTCTTGCTTTCAAGGATTTTTCCCAATACTTAGCCAAAGCTACGTTTCATTGACCTTTGGTCAAACCGAAATGCACAAGCATGCAAAAATTTTCTGGCACTGCAGTGCAATGGAAATTGACCTGCCACATTCCAAGGGTTAATGAAAATGGTATAATTATATTAAAGACCTTGAGGCAACCCTGGGGGCTGCCAAAGAAACTTATGAAAAATACATGAAAAAAAGTTATCAAACAGGGCTGAAATTTTTTCTTGTGCCAAAAATGTGAACAAATGTCATTTTAGTTCAATCATATGCCATATCAATTTCTATCCCAATAACTTTGGTTAGACCCCTCGCATACGAAGTAGCACCTGGCCCACAAAGAAAAAACTGGAATACTGTACATCAAGGAATTATAAGGATACTGGATGACCCTGGAAATTGTCATGAGAATGAAATCATCATAAAGAATTTACTTATTTTTCTGCAAGCTCTCCGATTATTTTTTTTATTTTGAACTTTTTCTGACCTAATCATAGAACAGATGCAAGAAAATCACAAAACCCAATTAATTCCCCATTCAAGAAAATCCCTCCACTCAGACCATGTTGTTGTTTCGCTGTTTATGTCATTCTTTATTTTTATTTTTTTTCTAATTTTCAAACAGATGCCGGTGTTTGTCTAATCGATGAAGAGAACAGGTGGTGCTTTTTTCCTATTTTTACAGAAATGAGAAGAAAAGAAGGAATATGTCTCTTTTTTTTTCTTCTTAAAAGTGAGGTGTGATCTCAGAGGAATGTTTTGCTTTTAAGAGTCGACTTGAGTGTTTGTGTCCTGGTCGGTTGGTTGTGGGACAGAATTTCACATGATGATTTTTCGTTCTGGAATGACTGAGGAATGACTGAACAAATGAATGGCTACTGATTTTTTGCGATATATACAGTACGTGTATGAATTATTTCACTCACTATATACGTGGCTCTAATTAGCATAATTCTATGTGGTTTTGTTCTGCACAGTTGTTTTCTACAACTTGAAGTTGAGGGAAACAATTTTCATGACACTTTCTGGGAATATATTTCTAATTTAAAAAAGGAGAATCAATTAAATACATTAGCATTTAAGTCTAAATTAAAATGAGACTCAAATTAGGGACATTCCAACATCAGGACACTTTTAATGCACCAATTGCATCTGCATCTGGGGGTCTCACTGTATACTGAACAAAAGGGTTGTTTCAACTTTTAAAATGAAAAAAAATAAAACTAGACTCAAATTAGGGACATTCCAACATCAGGACACTTTTAATGCACCAATTGCATCTGCATCTGGGGGTCTCACTGTATACTGAACAAAAGGGTTGTTTCAACTTTTAAAATGAAAAAAAAACTATGCTAAGTATATCCCAACCTCCCGCAAATGACCATTTTTGGAGGGTACCATAATAAAGATATTCGTTCATGCGCTTCTAAACTATTCTTGAAAGAAAAATAGATCCACGGAAATGGAACCCCACCATCTGCTGCTCGATTGTCAGCACCAGCATGGAGGGATGCCAGAATTTTTCTGCGTCAGTCCAAATGACCACCCCCCAAGTGGCCAGGAGAGAATAACAAATCAGCGCCACGCCCAACTTGTCACCATTCAACTGACCGCCATGCCCAAATGAGCGCCACAGGAAATTGTTCCCAAAAAAGCGGCGCAGAAGAAACCCAAACAAAGGACAGTGAGACTCAAAAATGCAGACATAATTGGTGCTTGAACATTGTTCCTATGTTGGACCACATGTCAAACCTTGTTTTCACATAGACTTCAATGTGAATTCATTTGATTGGTTCTCTAATTCACGGAAAACTAGGAAAAAATCCCCCAATCAAATAAAATGTGTTTCTCAACTTGAAGATACAGAGTATAACTAGGCAAAATAAAGAAACTCTCACCTCTTTCATGAAAAGGACTCAAAAATACAAAAAAAAACCATAAGCCTTGCTACCCTGTTCACAGATGATAGAGAATGCTAAAAAAAAGCAAAATTAACCTGTTTTTGATTATGAATTCAAGTAAATATATAATGCTATTCATTTTTAACTTCTGTGAATACAAATAGCTGAATTTACTCAAGAGATATCCAAATTTTGATAAATTAAAGTTTTTCAATTTTCTAGGAATGCTGAAAAAGTGTCCATATGTAAAAATACTGTCCCAAACTCCCAATGTTGGGCCTGATTTTTTGAATTTTCATGTGTCCCCATCTCCCCAAGTTAAATTGCCCATAAATATACTGTATATATACAGTGAGACCCCCACATGCGGACGCCTCAACATGCGGACGCCTCAACATGGGGACATTTATTTTTAAACAAAAAAATCATAAAAAGACCTGACATGAGGACACTGACTCAACCTGGGGACATTGCAGGATAAAATTTAAAAAAAATTTGGAAAATCGATTTTTATAAGGCGCAATTGCAAGAAACAGATGTTTCCAACCTAAGATCTATGCAAGAAAAATTCTTTGGTACTTTTCCCATCATATTCCCATCCATTCAGCTAATTTAAAAAATGCCCTATAGCACAGAGGGACTTCCTTCTAGCTCTCTTTGTGACATGGATGTTATTTTTCCAGATGCCATCTTTTCAATTTACTGTACAGAGGTACACTGTTCAATGTTCCAGATGTTCTTATTGGTTTGAAAAGATATTCATTGAATGAAATTCAAGTGGCAAACATTTTTTTCATGAAATCCTGAAGAATATTTCTCCCATAAAACACCAATTAAAAATTATACAATGTAAGTCTATGGGAAAACAAGATTCGACTTGGGGACAATCCAAAATAGGGACACTCTTTATGCACCAATTATGTCCGCATCTGGGGGTCTCACTGTATATACAATGGAAGGTTAGCTAGTTGAGATTTTAGATGGAATGTTGCAAGTTTATTTATCCAGATACTGAATAAAAAATAAATAAATATATAAATATAAAAAAATATATATCTCAAGGCAATTGAAAACTCAAAATATTCTTTTGTAGAACAAATACAGTACTCATTCTCGTGTACAAAAATTTGTTTTCTCTATATGCTGGCGCCCAGTTTGATGGCGACGAGTTGGATTTTTGCGCCCAGTTTGTCCAAGAAGCCATTTTCCTCTGTATTATCACCTCGCCTCACACCAATAGAACCCGGGCAGCAATCGGACACAACAATATATATCCCTGGGGGAAAAGCACGGGAAAGACAATCTATTTAACGCAGAAGCCAATAACACCCTTGGGCGATTTCTTGCTCCCTGGTTTTCTTCCTTTCCTCTTGGTTTCCTTTCCTCTTTGGCAAAAAAAAAAAATCCGGAAAACCTAATGAGCAGCAGCCCTGCAGGCTCATGTACAGCAGTGGTGCCTGGAACAACGAACATCCAATTCAACAACTTGAAAAAGGCCTGTTGAACATGTCATGGATAGAATCCACTGCTGATGAGAAAAAAAGGCATTGAAGGTTTTTTCATCCTCTCAATTTTTGTTTAATAAGAAAGTAGTCTTCACACAGCCTTCATCCTTCAAAGATTCATCAATCTAATTTTATTCCTTCTTCATCTTTACATATTTTATACAGTATCTGTGTTCAGCTTCAGAATTGTGCACAAATTCATTTTTTTCACTTGAGTAGTGTTTCCAGGGCTCCTTGTGAAAGATTTTGTTTCTTTGTCATCAGATTGCACAATAAATAGTTCTGAAAAAGTGGGAAAATATATTCAAGGTGTCACCTTGAACACATGTTCTTGGCTGCAAAAAGGCCAATTGTGCATGGTTCATTTGCTACACTGTGCTTTTATCATCCATTCTTCTGTTGGGTTCCATTAATGCCAACAGAACACATGCAGGCAACATTTTGTTGAAGATATATGACTTAAAGAAAGAGAACATCTCAAGGGTCCTATATACCAGAAACAGCTTATGGACAAAACTCAAAAATTTGTCTGGAACAATTTTCAAGATTCATTGCAACAAACTGATCTGATTTTTCCTTTTTAAAACCAATTTTCTGAAAAATAATCACAATTCAACCATTTTCTTACAATTAAAGAGCAACTTTGAAAGCAATAAGCAGTGCTTGGATTGATTTTCAAAACTGTCAAAAATGATGCATGCAAAAATTCCAAGAATTAGCAGAAACTCATACTTGAATGTGACATGCAACCCATGAAGCCCGATTTTTGAGGAAAACTGTGCTCATGGCACTTGATTTAATTAAAATATTGTTCAAACAGAATCCGAAATTAAATCTATTAGTAAGGTTCATATTTTCTGTATAAAATCTTCACGAGAAGCTGTATTTCAAACATCTGCTGTCCCAGAATACAAACTAATTTTATAGAAAAAATAAAAGAACCCTTTATTGTTCGAGGCACCAGCACACCAAAACAACAATACGGAACAAACAAAAGACGGTTACTGCTATTGTATTCATGCATTGTTCATTTGCTGCCATGGAAATTGCATTAGATGCAGCGGGAGGAAATGATTGTTGCATTTTTGGGCATCCCGAAATGAGGAATTACACCAGGGAAATCTTTTCCATGGTGTATATCCACACTATGTATATATCATGTGCCACACATGTCTTCTATGATTGCAGATCATTATGCGCAGTTGAGGACTTTTCTACAAATCCGCAGAAAATCTCTCTCACCTGCAAACAATAATCTTAGTTTCGCTCCTTTGTGATGAAAGCAACATTAGACTAGACTACAGAACTCTAAGAAGGAGAATTTAATCTTTGAACGAAGTTTAGCATAAATGCTTATAATTTTATGCAATAGAAAAGTGTGAGATGAAATGACAGAAAATTTTCAAGATGCCATGGCCCATAACTTATAAATCTTAATGCACCATGCCTATAGTAGGTTCCAAAATATGCAACAGAACTAACCCATTGCTGTGCAAGTATTGTTATTGGATTTGCTATTTTTGCAATCTTAATAGAAAAAACAACCTGAATTCTGGTCCCATTTTCCTTCAGGCATCCATTCCCCAAATGCACATGCACATTGTGTCCACGAATCACAGGCAAGGGAAAAGTCAAATGCTTTGGTCAGGTCAGCTGACAGAAGCATTGCGCTAAATCCTTTAAAAACCCAGCACTCTTCCACTCCGAATAATCAGTCCTTAAAATTAGCTTCAACAGTAAACATTCTCCAAGTATTTCAACCCCAATTCTTCTGATTGAATTGTTGCATTGGATTATTGCACCCTAAATTTGTGTGCACAAATTTATTGTCTTCATTGAATGTGTGTTGCATTATTGCATTTATTATGATGCATTTTTTTTATTGTGTTTGATTGTGGACTCTGATTTAGCCATACAAAAGTAGGGATATGTAATTAAGGTACCCCCTTAATTACATATTCCCGGCTGATTGCCCTGCCTTATTTTTTCCCACTTTTTCTTCCACTGCGCTATGGTTCAATTCTTTATGTTGGGTTGATTAATTCCTCAACATTGCGCAAGTCTTTCTTCCTCTCAATGGAATTCCATAAATGCAGATTTTTTTTTTACACACGCAATTCATTATGAAAAGACCTATTACTGTACATGTATTATATTTGTCGTTTTTTCGCCGAAGTTCAATAGATTTATCCTTTCCCAGATTTCTTGGCAGTAATTTTATCTGTAGAAAGAACACTGCAAAATTTTAGTATTCTTCATATTCTGTCTGTTGATAGGATGATTAAAAAGTGAGCCTAGTTCAGTTTCTAATCCATAAACATTATTTATTTTCAAATTTAGAGTTTATGGTCTGTGATACGCATGTACGTGTCATTGTGAACAAGTAAGTGAACCAAAACCTCTGCATCAGAAAGTCAAGTTTGTAACCGGAGGCAACACTGTCAGCCCATCAAGAAACACACAGGATTTCGGGGTCAACATGGAACTTCAATGGCCATCTGAACTGGAACAAAAATTGAGGGCGCTACAGTCGACGAATATTTAGTGAGATTCCCGGGAAAAAAAAAATAACCAGAAGAGAAAACAAAAACCAATTCGGTGGTCAGCACAAAAAAAAAGAAAAGAAAAAAAAACACTCCTGCTTCAAGCTTTCAAGCACCATAAAACAATCGGCTCATTTCCACTGGAAAACAAGCCAGAAAAAACTTTTTATAAAAAGCTTCCTCCCATCTTCCCTATCACAAACAGAAGACAACATTTGCTCGAATGGTAAAAAAAAAAAAAAAAAAACAATCCGACATCTCCCACCATCATGATTCAAAGCTTGAGTTTAGTCTTTACTCGGTTCACGCATCTGTCCATGAAATTCTCCTTTTTCTTCTTCTTAATATTTTTGTTGTTCTTCTTGAACTCTGAAGGAAGCGTCGCTGAAGGCGCCTGCTGATGTAGGCCCCCAAGGACGACCTTTTTCTTCTCCAGCTCGACGTCCATGATGAGTTTCAACGGCGACGGCAGCTCATCGCTCGCAACGGCGACGGATTTCATTTCCGTCATCGTCGGTTCTTCGAGTCCAGTGTCGAGACTTTTCGCCCTCAACCGCCTCTGCTCTTCTTCAAAGTTTTCTTCTTCTTCTTCTTCGGTGTCGACTGTCGGTAATTTATCTTGGTTATCATCGTCGAGGCCAGTGTCAAGACTTTTCGACCTCAATCGCGTCATTTTCTCCTCTTCTTCGTCTTCTTCTTCACGTTCTTCGTCATCAAGAACAACTGTGACAGCGTCGTCGTCGTCGTCATTGTTGTCGAGCCCCGTGTCGAGACTTCTCGACCGGAAGGACTCGACACGCGGGATGACGAGCACGCGGGGAATAGGCGCCACAATTTGCGGTCTGGGGCGCCGCGGGATTAACGGACTGAACGCACGGGGATTCAAAGGCGGCTTCCCTGCCGCGGTCAGGAGCGAAGTGGTGGACGATGAGTGATGGTGTCCACGTGGCGAATACTGGAGTGGTGCTGTCGGTGGTTGACTGCGACCCCAGCATGGTTGGTACTGCTGGTGGTTCTGTTGGAACCGGGATCCCAGAGGACTCGGGCTCTCGGACCTGCCTCGCAATCCGCCATTGCCTACCCTGGAAAAAAGAGTAAATAATTATTTATTTATTTGATTGCGCACAAAAAAAAAACGTATGTCCCAAAATGAGGTGATGTTATCCCAAGAAATTTGAGGGGGAATTGCAGGACAAGCAGGAGTACATGCGGTTGCAAAAAATGTTAGATAAATGGCACATCACTTTTTTTGGAGTTAGTGTGTTAGTGATGTCAATCTTCATTTACTGCTTTTGTCAGTATTGAGAAGAGTTTCTCAACATTTCCCCACATCCCCCATAAGACACACGCTGACCCATAAAAAAGAAAACACTACTAGTTATTCACGAAAAATACATTACAGAATATGAAAATTATCATTAATAAAAAAAAAATGATCCATTCTCATGAACACAGCACAACAACAACAACAACACCGGACAGGGCAATTATACTAAGCACAAATTGAAACACGAAGTCTTTCAAGTTTGAGCATGTTCCCAGATTTTTTAAAACTGATGAAAAAAATTAGGAAAGAAAGTTTTAGGAGAATTACGTAAAAACAAATGCAATCATCCTAAAGATGGGGAGTAGATTTCCTTCAATATTTCTATATACAGTATTTGTCCAGGCACAAACATTAGTATCCTGTACTCAGTAGTTTTCAACACAACGGCATCTCACAGCTTTACAGAGCAAAAATTATTATAGACTGATTTAATTTTTTTAACCCTTGGAAATTAAATTCTGATTTAAAACGTCACAATGAACAAATTAGGAAAGAGCTTTAATTAATAAAGAACTTTCTCACTTGAAAACTCCCGCCTTCCTGGAACCTTTATAACTCATATTTTTAAATGCCTTTAGGTTATCAATGAAGGGTTCCAGGAAAAAACAAAACAAATAAAACTGCAACTTGATGCTTTTTAAAAGGAAGTGAGTTACTGGGCAAATTTAACCTTGGGGTCCAGCAGTCGAATCATTTATCCAGCAATTCAAGGCCCAAAAGATCATCCATCTCTCTGCAACAAAGTGGTCTACAACGTATTTCACTGTATAACGAATTTATTTTCGGTCCCATTGGGTTCTCTCTCCAGGTTACAGGAATTCTTGTCTACAAAGATTTTTTAATGGTGGAGAGTCCACCTGTATTACTTTTCTCAATTTTTCCCCCAAGTAAAAAAAAAAAAAAAAACTGGTTTCCCTAACTCAAAAACTCCTCAAGTTTAATTTTTTCCTGGGACCTTCTGAGTTCAACTGTGATTAAATCAAATGGCACGACATTTATTGCATACAGTAAATGCATGACTCATGTTTAGGAAGACTCACTTCGCTTTGACCGGGGCAGGTTTACACCGTCAATCGGCCAGAGCCTTATTCGTCGCGTTCTTGTTAGCTCCAGAGGGATTATTTTCGTCAGAACAAGAACTGCCTTTCCCGCTCTCATTACTCTGTGTCCTGTGGTACCCCGGGATAACGACTCTGGCAGGCAGGCAATTCTGCACCACACCTGACGCAGAAAAAGGGATCACCATTCCAATTACGCGCACAACATCTCCCAACGCATGGCTTTAATTGAAACGTGAAAAAGTGTTACACAAAAAGAAAAAGAAAGGCATCACCATGAGGAATTACAGTCATGGACCATCTCTTACATATACGAACACCCACAGAAAATTATAAAAGGTTTCCAACGATTTTATCATTCGAGAACATTTGGTTTTCAGAATATCGTATTCACTCGAGTATCACGGGCTCTTGAGCAAGACACGCATTATAATTTTTCTCCTCAACATTTTGATGAAATCCCATCCCCGAGTAAGACACACAGCCCATTTTTAGCAACTGAAAAACTACAATATGAAAAAAATTAAGACACCAGAATTCAAATTTGAACACAAATTCAATTAATTTTCAATCGTTTCGAATTAAAAAAAACTTCCCATTAAAATTCAAGCATGATGCTCATATAAACCTTTAAAAATTTTTGAAAACATTTTCCCTCTTCATAACGCGCTCCTCATCCTTTTTTTCCCCTCTCAATTTTGAGAGAAAAAAAATGTGCGCATCATACTCGAGTGAATACGGTAAAATTGGCGGTTGCCGAGGGTGCCGGCGCCTCGAAGGGGTTAGACCACATAATAACGAATAAACGCGAACCTGGCAGCAGGGACGACATGGAGCCGGCAGTAGACGGCGTCCCAGGAGTGATGTTGCCGTCGCGCGGCGCCAGTCCGGCACGACCGCCGTTCACCGAGGAATCGGCGGACATGAACCGCACCAACTTGTCCACGCAGGCGTCCTGATAATCGTGGATCCAACGGACGCCGTTGAAGTAGCACACGGCTCGCATGTCTTCCGGCAACGACTCCGTTTCCGGCCACTGGAAATTGTCGATGATCGGGATGATGTTGCACCGGTTCTCCAAAGCACACACGATTTCCTGTTTCCGAGAAGACGAGGGAGAAACAAAAAAGATGCAAGGAAACTTTAGTAACTGCAGTAGGTAAGATTCTTATTTTCTCGTCCACCCAGTCTAGTAAAAACTGTATTACATTTACAAATCCTACAAATCCGCACCCAGTCCTGGTCACATTAACTCTTGCATTCCCATTACGTTTTTGAATCATCGAAAACGTTTTAAATAAAAAAGTATGAATGAAAAGCACATTTTATAAAACGAAAAAAAAAAAAAAAAATTCCGATTCAAATTTTCATCCCTTTGATTCAAAGTTGCTTTTCTTGTAAAATTCAATTACAACGAATCGTCATTCAGAATTTTGATTGCACCGAATTTTTCAAAGGCCCCATCAGATTTTTTTTAATAGGAACAAAGTTATAACATATTTTTAACAAATTAATTTTTACTTATAGTTTAAAAAATCCTTTCAACTAATTGGCAGAAAATGGAAACATCTAACTTCTACAGCCATTTAAAAAATAAATGCTAAGCTTTTTCAACAGAAAAATCATGCAGGAGTATGAAATTATGAGAAGTCCTGCTTTTTTCATTGAAGCAAGTTTTTTTTTCACAGGTCCCTATTTGATTTAGTTGAAACGAGATTTTAACGTGCGGTATATACCAATAAACAGTACGTAATACTGTATTGAACAAATGGTTCCATTCTTTTTTTTTTCTTGGGCTCAGGTGTTCTTTTCGAGAAATGAAACATAAATTGATCGTCTCCAGCAATTCGTGATGGAGTCAGCTAACCTTGTGAACCCAGTCCTTGCATTCCACATCATTGATGCATCGATCCAAAGCACTCGGGGTGAGCACCAGGAAAAAGTGCTTCGCCTGCTTAATGCTCTGCAACAAATTGTTATCAAACTTGCCAGCTTCCAGACGCTCCACGTCTAGAAACGCGGAGAATCTTCTCACTTGCATGTGGACCTTNACATCATTGATGCATCGATCCAAAGCACTCGGGGTGAGCACCAGGAAAAAGTGCTTCGCCTGCTTAATGCTCTGCAACAAATTGTTATCAAACTTGCCAGCTTCCAGACGCTCCACGTCTAGAAACGCGGAGAATCTTCTCACTTGCATGTGGACCTTCAGCAAACTGAAATAAATAAAAAAAATTCGTAAAGATTTGTTTCAAATGAATTCTTTTGCAAAAAAAATGAAAACAAACCTTGCGAGTTGGGATCCGTTTGATCTTCGGTAGCTGATGAAGACGTCGAGGTTCTTGTCCAAACTCTCCTCGGACGTCGATATCAAGTTACATTCGTCTGTAAATTGAACATGGGATAATTTAATAAAAAGTCAAAACACAGATTACTTTCATATACTGTATCATCATCATTTCAAATATTAGTGCCTAATATTGACGAGCTTTAAAATCGTTCAGCTTACTTTTCTTCGCGAATGCCTCGGAAAGAATACTCGAATACTGCGCCAAAATTGTAAAACAAAATTACAATCCTATACTGTATAGACACACAAAAAAAACGGACACAGATGGACAATCATTAGCAAGAGAAATTGCAGACGTATTAACTATCAGAACTCCAAGACTCACAAAACTGAAAGACAAAACAAATGGTGAATTTCATGTATTTTGTGACGCAAGCAAAACCGCCCTTGGGGTGGC